>VZRQ01004251.1:995045-1012021 GCA_013397975.1 Machaerirhynchus nigripectus
TTTTTTTTTTTCTTTTTGTTTTTTTTAAAGGTTAAGTTCAGGGAAACTGAACTACATACATGAAACTCTAAAATATCACCATGCAGATAAACTGTGGCATTAGGGGCGTAATGTGTGTGTGACCTGCCTCCAGTTCCATGAATTCCAGTGAATTCCCAGTTTCTGCTAGCGGGTGGCAGAGGCAGATCTGAGTGTGGCTATTTTCTGTTCATTTTGTACCAACACGAGGTTGTGATAGTGGGGGAAGAGTAGGAGGGGTGTGATCTAGGGGCAGAGGGAAACACTGGACCTGAGCCTGGGGAGGTAAAACCCATTGGCTGTTTGGGAGTCGCACTCACTGAGTTGTTTCAGGTCATGTATGAATCCTCTTCATGTGACAGAGTTGCTGCACAAAATGCCAAGAGTGGTACAGCCTGCAGGGCTTTGGCAAACAGATCATCTATGATGCATGCAGCATCCTTTCTCTGCTCTGCCTATGATGAGCTCTCAAATGTGACCTTGAAAGGCAGGGCTAAAGCTGAATCTGGCTTTCAAAAATGACCCACAAGCAGAGTTTTGTGCAGCATAAAAAAGAGAAAGTGATCCCAAGTGTCTGAAGCTGCCAACATAGCTTCCCAAAGTAATTCATGGATGAACTGCATGTTTGTACTGGTTATTTAGAAACAGCTTTGAGAGACTTCCTTCTCTTAATTTCACTCATACCTTTAACTTTGACACACGGACAGTGTCACTGCCAACTTCCCAGAAGTCCTGTGGCTGATTCTAATTTGCATAAACTATTCTGCATACTGCTATATGCAGACAGAAATGCTATCTTCTTGGTTTTTGTTTCTTCCCTTATCTCCTCCTACCCCCCTTCTCAAGGCTGGGGAAATATGACAGATGCCTGTGCAGGCAGAAGCAGATTTGGGAGGGTCTCTGCATTTTTCTCCACTGGCTTTACCACGCTGAGGAGCACTCCATGACTGGAGACAAATCCTCATCACCGGGGATTTAGTTGCCATTCCCCTCTGAAAATGGGATTTCAGAGCAGTCATGAGGCTATGCAGAGAGCCCATCACTCTTCCAGAGAATCATTACCCCATTTCCTCTTCTGTTCTCCTAATCAGGAGTTTGCACTTCAGTAGAGCACGTACCACAGCCTTCCTGCCATCCTGCACCCTGGTACACACACCATGCTGATGGTACGTGCTTACAAACCCAAGAACAGACAAACTGGGCAATATCAGATTTGTATTTGCATATGCAACCTGAAATCTGCCCACTCACACATGTGTGCACTGGTGCACGGGTGCTGGGGAAATGTGTGATCTCAACTCTCACAAAACTAGGACAGAGTTGGCAGCAAACACAAGGAAGGCCCTGTCTCAATTTTAAGGGCTGGATTTTGCAAACGATTCGATTTTTTAAACACAGTTTCCTGTAGATAATTCTGTGTTTTACAAAGAAGAAACTTTGCTAGCATTCTAGAATGGGGTTCTTTATACTAAGTTACTGTTGTTTTAATTATGTTAATTGCCAAAAAGTTAATGTGCTGCATGTGGGAGAGAAGGACTCTCCCAGGTGCTGAATGTGGAAATCAGAGTTGAGTCAGGATAGGCTGGCAGAACTGGGGTTTCCCCTGCTTTTCTGGACCTTGGAGCTCCTGCCTGACTTAAAATTAATCACGAGACACCAGTAGAGTTCAAATTTTGAAGGTAAGTGCTTTTGTGCTACTGCACCTGCCTGTGTTCACAAGGCACACACTGCCAGCCTGCTGGTGTCTACGCAGATGAGATGAGCAATGCAAAGCATCTGTGCAAGTCAGGGATGACTCAAACAAATCCGAGTCAGTGGAGCGAAGGAGGCAGAAGGGGCAGTATTTCTTCCATCTGAAGTGAATGTATTGAAACCTCATGAAACACCAACGCTAAACATGTGGCCTTTTGGAAAGTGTCTCTGTGCAACTGCATCCACAACATGTAGAGTGATAAAATCACCTACCGAGCTGAGTCGAATGGCAGAGCTGAAGGAGAGCTGTAAATAAAGTGGTAGGCGGTTTCCTGCTAAAACTCCCCTGGATGTCCAAGAACCCGCTGTGACTCAGCCGTTGTAGTCACTGGGATCTCAGCACAGACACCCTTTTCTAGCTGGGTGGTTTTACTTCTCTTTTCGCACCCTACCAAGAGGGGCTCCATTCATCCCTGGAGGAATCGAATTGACAAATATGGCCCATTACTTTTTATTGTCTTAAGGTAATGATCTCACAGTAGACCCAACAGGACTGCTCAGACTTATTGTCTGGTTAGCAGTGACCCCACCCACGCCTGCAAAATGATGCATCTGCTTGGATCTTTCATGTGAAAGTTCTTGGCACTTACATTCACATACTTTCACTGGGCTCTTACATGCATCTCTTGATGGCCTAAAAATACTAAAATTTTTGTTGCTTTCATGTGCAAGAATACTCAGAAATTACCTTTTTTTTTTTCTTTTTAAAGAGTATGTGTGTAAATACGCTGAATGCAAGGGAGACAATTACGTATTTACTTATAATACATTTTCTAATGTACCGACTGTTCCTTCAAGGGATTAGCACCTATGGAAAGATGAACTGAGCTCGAAGAAGCCCTTATTAAAGTAGCAGTAGCAATGTCTAGTAGCTTTTAGATCAGCAGCATCCACTCTTACTTGCACTAGAATATTTTATGTCTGAAGCAGTCAGATGTCATTTTACTACTCTGGGCTCATGGTTTTGGAACATCCTTTGCCATTGAGGTAATGCTTTCCCTGGTCCATTTTGAATTTGCACAGACAGTTGCCTTTCCATGTGAAAAGTTCTGTACGCACACAGCTTTAAACTTGGCATTGGGAATTAATAAAACAGGTTTGGGAGATCTGCAGGTTTCCATGAGCTGATCTAGAACGGGCTGTTCTTTTTTCCTTCTTTATCCCATACAATATTTATTCTGCTGCTTCTTTCTTAACTCTTCTGTTTCTACCTTGTCCCCTCTCCACCACAGTCCTTTTTCTGATTTTTTTTTAATTTATCATACTCCCTCTGCGCTAGTCCCAGCTAGCTCCTTATTGGCTTCCTTCATAATAGTGCTGGAACTTTGTCCCATCTGACCTTTCTCTGTGTGAACAAATACCAATGTCCCGGGTTTAAAATTTACTCCAATCTGGTTTTTTCTGCTTTCCATCCCGATGTTATCTAAGTGACCCTTTAATTTCTGTTTAAGACCTCTTTTAGTTTCAAGATCCTGTCTGCCTTTTGCTTTCTGTCTCTTGTATTAAGTATACTTTGTACAGGGCTTTTTTTTTCTTCTGAGAATTGTCTACTTTCTCCAGAGTTTTCAGTTTAGCATCTGAAGGTTATCTGTGGTTCCTTGTTAGTGCACTTCCTTTCTGGGAAGTTCAGCCTCCTTGTATTCTGACTCAAGTCATTAACATCAAAGTACATTCTTCTTTTTCTTGCAAATTCCTATAACTGCCCACCTTTCTTCTCTTTTCTCTTCCCCAATCCCCTCCAGTGCCCCCCACAGCAGTGTTCTGCAGGGCATGGCCTTATCAAAGCTGACACCCAGTTGCTTTCCCTCAGCCAAGTCCACAGCAGTAAATGGTGGAGGACGTGGTGTGTTTTGCAACCCTCCCATCTGAAAAGCAGGAGTCAGGGTTTTCCAAAAGTGCACCTGAGAAGGGGATACCCAAGAAGCTGGTGCCAGGAAGGACCTCAGATTATTGCAGAGGCCAGAAGGAACTGAGGGGATCTGTCACTGGAGATGAGGGGTGAGGGACACAGAGGACACCGGGTCCAAGGACAGGGGGAGCTGACATCTGCAGGTGGAAGTGCTGGAGATGTGGCCTGAATGAGGGGACTCAAAGGCAGGAGGGGCTGGGGCTCGCCATCTATCAGAGCTGGTGCCATCAGCTGGGATTCTGGCTTGGGGACTGAGGACACACAGTGACCTGGCCCATCCCCCTTCCTCCCAGTGAACTGCCCTAAACCCCTGTTTCTTCTACCAGAAATACCAGAAATAGTGTCAGTACATAGTGCATCCACTTCCAAATAGAATGTTTAACAGACAGTCTGATCAATCTGATATCCACACTAAATGATAATTTCATTTCACCAGATGACCAGAACTCTCTTCCTCCTCCTTCTCTTCCTCTGCCACATACTCTTATTTTAAGTATAGTAGTACTTAAGGAAAATTATGGGGCTACGTGGGTGGCGCTCCACAAGCACAGAGTGGGTGCTGAGATCCTGGCTTCTGAGAAGAGCTCACCAGAATGACCAGTGAGGGCAGTGAGTGGGCAGAGCCCAGTGCTGGGAGAGCTGCAGCTCCCAGCATCCTGCAAGGTGACTGCTGACTGTGGCTGTGAGAGGACAGCCTGTGCCCACACCAGGGAGGGAAAGTGCTGCACCCTTACTGGTCATGGTGAGTCATTTGCACCTTCTGCTACATCTGGCACGAATTTCATTTTGAGTTACTCCTGTGCATCATTATTTTCAATATTTCCTTCACCAGACGCTGGAGCCACAGAGGTGAAATTACATTTACAAGAATCTGTGATTAAAACTGTCAGCTAGTCCTCATTAGAAGTAAAAGAATCAGGTTTTGAACAGCACTGAACAGTGCCATTTTCAAGTAGTCACCTGTGGAGTAAGACTATTCATCAGAAATAGTAAAGAGACTATAATTCCAGGTATTCAAATGTATATCTGTATACTTTTCCCCTACTAGAGTTGAAATCAAACAAGGAAACAGTACTTGGGGGACAAATCTAATTAACCATGAGAAAGGGAATTTACCAGATGACCAGCAAGCCTGTTTTAATTTGAAGGGAAATTTGTGTCACTCTTTTGTCTTTTCATAACACTGTGTGCAACTTAAGACTAAGCATTAGCTTCAAATTGGCTTTTGTACCACCTTGGATTACATCCACAGTTTTGGTCTCACCCATACTGTGAGGTTGCCAGTGCCTCTTTTGGCCATCCAGATCCAGATTTATGTCAATTGTTTATGGCCTCAAATAACTGTACTGTAAACTCCTGGACTACTCAGAGGACATGCTCTGCCTTCAAATACACATCTTTGTTGTGGCTTGGAAAACTTCCCACTGGGACTTCACCTCAGTGTCTTCTCTGTTTTTTTCTTGTGCTTATATTGAAGTAATTTACAGGGACAGATTTAACAGGAACTTGGACTCAGCTTTTCAAAGGAATTAGGAGCAAAACCTTTACTTGCATACTGTGCCTGTCAGGTGTAACTGCAAGGGCTTTCTGCTGAAATGGAAAAGCCATACTGAGAAATAAGGGAAACGAAGATAGCCAGAACAACACTCAGTGGAATTGTGTCTGTTTATATGTGAATCTGTTGTTTGGAGGAAGTTCTGTTTTTACCTATAATAAGTTCCTACAAATGTCAGTTCAATTTTAGTATTACTCAGTTTCCGAAGAAATCATTTGGTTTGGTTTAGAAAACTTACTGCCAAGCCCCCTCTGCTGGAGGGAAAAACCATGTTTTCATCTTTGCATGCTGAAGACATCTAGTAAAAAGCATTCCAGCTCATTACTGTGCAAGTGATTAAAGGCTCAAAGTTCACAAGATCTTTACTATCTTTCTGTTATTATCTATGCTTATCTGTCCTGAGTTGTGCTTTAGGGAAGAGTCTGGATGATCACTGCAAATTCGTTTAAATTTTTCCTTCTGAATGAGTCAGTGTTTTGAAAATTCATCTTCTCAATTGGTTCTTTTATCATCCAAGTTATTTTCAGTAGTGTCCACCCTCTTCATCCTCCTTCTATATCTTGTATGATTTACATCCTGTGTCAGCAATCATTACACACAGAGTGAACTCACATAATACAGCAAACAGGAAAAATCTGACTGCAAGAAGCCAAATGCTTTTCCAAGGCAATTCAAATTGCAAAGTTGTGCTTTGCTTGTTTCTCACGTGTGACAAAAGCAGCCCCTGGGTGAAAGACAAGACGGTATGCTGGTTAAACCCCACTCATAATCTGTTTATGACTTTTGCAAGGACCAGCTTTACATTTACAGGTTAGGAAATAGGCACAGCAAGGAAAGACAATCCAATAGCTTCAGCATTGAATGAAGGCATGGATTTCAGCCCTGCTCTGAAACACACTGCCTGGTGACCTTGTTCTAGTTTTTTCGGCTAAAAGCCAGAAAAGAATGTGTCACAACATTGAGCATTGCCCAAGAAAAGTTGGAAGTTTCTGAGATAAAGTGCTGGACCTGTTTATGGTCCTCTTTGGTGTACATTGAGAGCGCCGAGTTTCTTCGGGAGGAGGTCCAAAGCAGCCAGTGGGCCATGCAAGCAGCCAGTAAGGAACTACTGCCTACAGAGCTGAAGCTTTCCCCCCTCTTGAGATTGTTCAAAAATCGGTCTCTGAAGAATGGCAGTCTTTTAAAAATGGAGCAAGCCAAGAGAACATTGCTGGTGCAGCTGATTAGTAATTAGACCTCCTCAGAATGTGGAAAAGTGAGACTTGTGTCCCTGCTTGGCAGGAAAGCAGTCAAACTTCAGCTTTTCCCTTTTCTTGCAGTTGTCCTAACAAGCAGTCTCCTGTTACTGAGAGGGAATGAGTTGTATTTGTTACGTATTTGGGAACTTAACAGCTAGAGCAGTCACTTGTGTCTGGGAAACTCTGAGTCCTGTTACTTACTGCACATTAATCAGTTATTAGATGAGCTACTTAAGTGGTATTTGAAGCCGAGACAGAATTCAGTGGCTCACCTCTGTCAAATCAATGCCCCAGCCTGCAGGCCTAAAGGCAAGGCCCATTCTTTCTGTAGGTCAATGGCTCTTGAAGGCCTTTCTGTGAACCAAAGCAAGTTCACAGGAAGACCAGAGAATGTTTCCTTCTATGCGTTTGTGGTGTGAGGTCCTAATTTCAAAATAAGCTTGACAAGCCTGTCCTCGAGTCGAGTCCATGCAAGGAAGGGGTTTGAGCCAGACTTCCCAAATTTATGCCTGAAGCACCCACATTCCCGCAAAAGATCTCACTAGTAAACTGCTGGATAAAACTGAGAAGGTTAAAAAGGTAATGATATCCCTCTAAGAAAGTGTCTCTAATGCAGTCTCTGAAGGGATGAGAAATACTTCAAACCTCTATTGTTTAATTCAGTTTGAAAATATACTGACAATTGTTCCACAAACATCAAACTAGCAACACCGAGGGAAGGAAACTCACACTGAATTGGTGTTTTATGTTAAAAAATATTTATTTAAATGTAATTGTATTTCAGATGAAAACACGAACTAATTAAAGTTTCCTAGAATATACTGTAAGTACAGCATGTGAGGTTAAATGAGTATTCAGCCTTAGCTGCAGTAGCCAAATAAATGTTAACGTTAATAACAGGTTTGGACCAGAAAGAAATCTAACGAGCCCTGAGTTCTGGGGAAGTTAGAGAACCCAGCCTATCTTTGGAAACTGATGCCCAGCAGGGCAGAGGGTTAAAAACAAGTAGTCTCAGTTCTCCTGTATGCAACATTTTGTGACTATGCAACATTTCCTGGCTGATGAAATGCAGCTGCAGTACCTCCCAGGTGTAAGTAATCTGTTGCTTTATCATTTCAATGCAATAAAGAGGTCCCTTCTCAATAAGAAGGTTTTATTGCAGGGTGTGTGCACACTGAAGGAAGAAGAGAGGAAGGTGGGGAAAAAAGTTATCAGGAAGTGCTTCAGTCCCAAGCAGCTGGTAACCAGAGTCAGCTCTGCAAGAGGAGGAGCACCATCCTGCTGAGGCATTTGGACATCAGGTACACCTCAGAGTTTCTAGGTCTGCAATCTGGGGGTCTCATCCCACCTTCACAGGGCTCTTGTGCTTGTATGATCAGAGCTAACCTGCTTCCAGAGGCCAAACTGTGCCCAGCCAAGCTGTAGCACTTACTAAAAGCGCTGGAAAAACCAGCAGATGTTCCCTCCTGCCACTCAGTGGGATGTGGAACAGGGACTGACCCAGGACACGACCTGGCTCTTTCCAGAGGCCTTTTCATGCGGAGCCTGTTCACTTCTTACCATCTGAAATGCACAGTCTGCCCATTTAGGCACAGCGGCAACATGAAGATACAACGTTAGAGCTACTGAATTGAGGCATTACATATCCAGACATTTACAGATAATATAAATGTGTGAATGAAAACCAGCAAAATGAAAACCATGATGGAAACTCATTCTTCAGTATGAGCCTGCAAGAGACACAGCTACCAGGAAAGATGAAAGCATTGCTCCTAAGGCATCCATCTGTAACTTTTCGGATGAAATAATAAACAATAGCACACTCTTTCCTACACATGTACCAGGAATTTAACCAAGCTTAGTGTAAGGTTACAGACCATAAACTATGATTTGAGGACATTGCAAAACATGAAAATTGCTTGGAATTCAAGGCCAGAAACATTCCCCACAGTTTATGAGTAAGAATTTCATGGCACTGCTCCTTTTATGACTTTACAAGTACTCTTTACAAATGTTATCAGTTCGCAGCACTCCACAGCTGTGTGATGGAGATTGCAGAAGTACTGGTGGAGGCAGCTTTACTGTTTTACGTCTGGGAAATGCAGCCTTTAGAAGGAAATGCTTCTATCTATTGTACAGGTCAAAAGATGAATGAGAAAGATTCTCCAGTTACTTTCAGTTCTGTTTCCTTTGGCTGGAATTTCTGTTTCCCCAGACAATCATGTGTCCAGCCAGAACCCAGGGTAGTACAATGACATTTCTAAGAAACAGAAGGGAAAGTTGCCACAAGCAAAAGGGACATTCACCAAACACTGCCAGCTTTGAGTAAAATGTGGCACTATTTAAATGAACACTCCTCTGACTGTAGACTTCAGAGATTTTTCTTAATAAGGACTGTTCCTCCCAGCCTTGATTTTGCTAGTGCTAGTGCTAGCTGCTAGTGACCATTACTCAGGCTGATACCACGGGAGGCCTGAAGTATGTAGCATTTTTCAGAAGGCATTGTGTACCCTTCAGTCAGAAGAATCAGTTATTGATACTGAGCAGCACTGGTTTTACAAGCAGTATATACTGTTATTTAACTGGGCCAGACAGTGTTTTGTAAACTATCCACATTATGTACTCTAAATCTAACCTAGATACCTGAATGATTAATTTTACCAGGCAGGGAAGAGCAATGGAACTGGAGAGTGATTGGAGCCAGCCCAGTTGCATTTGAAAAATGTCTGCCCAAAGGTATTAATTCCTTCATGAGTATGATTCACTGTTGTTCACAAATCTGGATGGAGGGGAAAAAAGGGGCCTGGAGAATATTTTTGCTATCCCCAGATACTCACTCAAGTATTTCATTTGGCAGAAATGAATGTAAAACCGATTGCATTCATTGGCAGCATGAATGCAATAATGAGTGTGCTTCAGCCTCCTCAGCTCCACTGGTGAGTGCTGGAAGCTCTTGTGGTCTGGAGTGGACTGAAACACCACTGAGTTCCCAGCAAAGGAAGAGCCAGAGGTACCAGAATGCAAATAAACCAATGGTCTGTGTCAAATAGTAGGGTCAACTGTTAAGTCTCGCTCTGCCTTAAAAAATCTATGAAAACAACAAAAATGAAAATATCTAACCCACATCTGTTAGGGTTATTAATAATCATAGTATTATCTTTATAGGAGTCTAGATAACGTATTGGCAAACTAGAGATATCTGTAGGTAAGAAAAGGAAACTTGTATGTGCCTTTCACTTTCACCCTACACGATTTCTCATAAATGAAGCTGTGACCGGCAACGGTGCCCAAGATCTGACAAGCTTTGCCTTGCAAATCCAAGGTCGTGTGCTGCCCTTTTCCGTTCTCAAGTGGCTATTATCTGAAATCTGTATTTGTTCAAATCGTAGCAGAGCTACAGCTCTTCAAATGCTCCTGTGTAAAATTTTAAATTATTTTAATATAAGTGCTTGATGTTTGGAACATCAAAACTCCAAAGGTGCAACTGAAAATGTGCACACAGTGTCCTGCCAGCTCTGCACAGCCACTCGGTGCTATGTGACATTTGCATGAGTCTGAGGCACCATCTGCACTGAACTGATGTCTCCTGGTTGGCTCTTAAAGTATTGACAGTTTCTATTTTGAACAAACAGGCACTGATGGCTTTTGCAATAGAGTGCACGTCTGGTTTTGTGGGCTTGTCAGGTTTTGAAAATAAGGTGAAGTGGGTCTGCATTTATCATTTATTGCTGCTTTTCATGACAAGCTGAAAGCTTGCTAAGTTTTTGGCTTCAATATTTTTGGATCCCTGATGAGTCATTTTTTTGGTTGAATTTGAATTTCAAGTCCAAGTTTTGTTGTTTAGTTTGGAGGGCTGCCCTATATAGAGCTACATTCAGAAACAACCATTGTGTTGCACAACTATGTGCGATCTTCTAGCCTTCTATAAAAATCAAATATTTTCGTATCAGTCATTAGTTACTATTTAAATATATTCAGGTAAATAAATGTTCTTACAGTTGCCTCACTGCAGACTTCACACAACCATTAGTTGAGTAGAAAGGTCAGCTTACCTGTACATAAAAAGTTATTTTAATATTTTTCCTTGAAGTAGGTCATTTTCACAGTTCCTGTGGTTTGTGTTGTTTTCCTGTTTAGTTCATACAATGAAGTTCTAAAGTCGCACTGGAACAAGCTGATTAAAATCTTGGAGCACCAGTAGGTGTACTTACCTTAACAAAAGCTGACTACTGAGATGCTCATGGATCAGTTGTCAGTGATGGCTGTTCAAAACAGTGAATGCCAGCAATAAAACTCTGACCTTCATTCCATTAAATTCGTATTTGACCTTGCATATTCTGGGCTTAGTGGAAAGAGATGGGTCTAAATTAGAGAGTTTTAACATAGTGCTTAACATAAGGTGCTGTACAAACTACAAACTAAAACCTGTGATTAAAATTACTTAAATCAAGAGGTGGAGGCAGTTTGTGACATTTTAATGTCAAATTGTATTTTACAATGTGACATTTCCTTATGAGTTGTAGAGGTCTTTCTAAAATGAACTGATGAGATGTCTCCCCATTGGTTCATGCAATCTTGTGTCTTTTGACTTTTAGAACAATTTAAAGAAATCTAAGAACATGAAAACATCAATTATGCATTCAGTATTCTGATTTAGGAAGAACTCTGTGATTTAACATGATATTTTATATCTTCTCTTAGACCTATTAAGAGATAAGTAGGCCTTGTATATCCATACACTAATGTGACTTCCATCCAAAATGACCGCTATTAATACAGCAACATTCGTTCATCCATTCATTCACTCGTGCCAGGAGTTGGGGAGCAGGCTGCTATTTGTAGGGGCTGTGGCAATAAATGCATTCTACGTCCAGGCTTGTAACTACGTCTGGGTCTGAACCTTGCTTTACAGAATGCACACCATAATGTAAGAAACTGGAAACTCAAGCTTCTTTAGGTCCCAGTCCACCTATGTACACAAAAACATGTAAGTGCTGTTGTTGAGCAGCTTTAAACAAAGTTTCACTGCTGTTGATTTCCTCTTTATATTGTTGTTGCTTTTTCAGTCATTCAGCTGTTTGTTGTGAATCCATACCCGGTGTCCCCCTGCAGAGCAGCACAAGGTCAGCTGTTCCTCCAGCTGTGATTTTTGCTTTTGCTTTCTGAAGTACCAGTTCCAGGGCCTTCCCACTGAGCCCTTGGCAGCATCCTCTCCTCCAAGGCCATTCCTCTCCCCTCCCGGTGTTACTGCCAGCACCAGGTGAGTCAGGACACTGTTGCTCACAAGCACTTTCTGAAGAAGATGCCAGTGCTGCTGGTGCCCTGTGTCCAGTCCAGGATCCTTTTTGTCTGCTTCCCTGGGCAATCATATGGACAAAGTTTTAGTCACAGCTTCATGGAGAACTAAGTGCAGCCATTTTACATGGAGATTCTCTGATCTCAGAGCAAAATTTGGTTAGTTAAGGACAGTCACGACATGTGTGTCTGAGGTGATACTCCACGGAAATACAGGTAATAAACATTGGCCAAAGCATAGGGAGTAATGAGGACAATTCACTTTTCACATGAATTATCAGTGATTAGAAACAGCTGTCTGGTCTGCTTGGCTGTGCAACCTGCAGCTGCCACCAAACCTGCTTAAATGTGTGTCTCCTGAAGAGACTGCAGAGTAGCACCTCACACAGTAACAGAGGTGTGGGCTTTTTCCTCTCTGGCTCCCTGTAACTCTTAGATGTTCACTTCAAACTTTCCTCTTCAAGTAGCTTGATGCTTACTTCCAAAAGCTTTTACCTAAATTAATGCATGTGTGTGCTGAATGAGAGATTGGTGTAAAGTTCTTGAGTTATTATATTAAAATTCTGAATTCCTTTCAATTGTGTTCTGACATTTTATTATTTTGAAATGACCTTGACTGGTGGTGCTGTAGCTGTGATGTTTTTAGTTTAAACATAAGGTTCATAAGGAGAGATGGTCTTTTTGATTGGACCTAAGAAAGATCGTGCCTGCATGAAAATTTGACTATTAGTAAAAGCCTCTCCCTACTAAGCACCAGAAATTTATTTCATGAATCTTTGAAGAGGCCTTGAATATTGCAGAATCCTGCCAATGTATGCTCTGGAATGGCTGTAACTTCTCAGCTGTACTGGCTTCTATGTAGATTTCTGATATTTGACAACTCATATTTTAGGTTTTTGGAAGTAAAATGCCACTCTTCTGCTTGCTGTTCTTTAGGAAAATTATTCCTCTGTCACATCACTGGATGAACTGGATGCTGACCATGCTAATTGGAGTGTATTTATGCAAAGGCAGCAGCTGTCAAGGGAAGGCACTGTGATCTCTATTCCCCAGCACTGATTGTAGGGACTCTCCAGTCTTGTTAAGCTTCTGCTAAATATTCAATTCTTCTATAAAGTGAAATTCGGTCACAAAGGCTGAGTGACTGAAGTCTCCTAGCTACTGGCTTGACTTCAATCAGGATGAAGATCTAATGGTTTGCATGCCATTCATATTTCCTGTTTAAAGAGTTCTTTTTTTTCTTGTGCAGGAGTTTGAAGAAGCCCACCTGGAAGCCAGCTCTGCAGAGTATTTCCAGAGCAGCAAGCAATACTGGTAAAGATTAATTAATTTTTTTCTTTAATCATGTCATAGTCCTATTCCATAGAACACAGATTTATTTAACTTACATGCCAGCAAATTTATACCATGAAAGAAATAAACGGGTGACACCCACTTCTGCAGAACACAACTGGAGTTCTCTTAAGTATTTCCTCTTAAGTATTATTTGTAAATGAAATGAGTCAGCTAAGCAGGACAGCATCACCCTTTTCACAGCCTGCAGGCTCCGTGGTAGGGATGTGTGGTGAGTGACAGGAACTGGGTATGTTTGCATGCTGGTGGGAGCAGTGAAATAATTTCTCATGCTAACGCTGGCTGTATAAGCTGAGTTTTCCCACTCTCTGAGGAGATGCTGTTTTTCCTCTGCATACGCTGGGTGCAGCTGGCAGCTCCTGGCAGCTGCAGGAAGGCTCTTGCCGTAATCCTCTACTGATTCCACTAAGCATAAGCTCACATGCCATGTAGAGCATCTATATTAGATTCTCAAGGAAAAAGAGCACTGGGGAGTGCCTTGCTAATGCTTTAGTTGATGGTATTTGCCACAAAAGTTAGCTCATCATATCTTAGAGTGACTCCTGTGCAGTTTTGGCTGGATAGCACTATGGGAGAGGCCAGACTCTTCTTGTTGTTGTAAGTAGTGGGATTCTGATGTCTGTCGCTCATTTACCTGCCCTGTCCAAGTCAAATCTAAAATACCACTTATTCAGAGCTACCTCCTAATTAAAACTTTGGCAGGTTGCACCCAGAGTTTTCCTGTTCCAGCAGATGACTTTGCTGACTCCAAGTCTTTTGAAATTCTGGTCGAACACAATTTAGTATCCATCTGCCAGACTGCTCAGTCCCAAAGCATAAATTACAAGCAGCTGAAGCTCATGTTAGGGATGTAAATATGACTGACTTCCAACCCATTAATTCCAACTCATTGATCCATTAATTTCAAATCATTAATTAAATTCAGTGATGATAAGATAGTCTAAAGAAGAACCTTGAAGGATGAAGATGTTTTTCCAGACTTCAGTCAGTCAGCATGTCCACACTGCATCTTTTAAGCAGTACAAAAAAAACACCAGGAACAACTGAGTTTTATATTCTTTTGTTTGTGTCATATAGTTCTGTGTGCAATGTAAGAAAGTAAGTCTAAATTAGGACAGATCTCTTGAAGGTCAACCCTGATACTGATATGTGCTAAAAGGTTGTCCTTCAGTGAAGTTTCATATATATAGGAGTATGTTTCATATATATGTGAATACCAGGGAAAGGAAGACAGTCTCAGACCCCTCACTTACAGAGTAACACATTATTGCAAAGGATTGTTTTCACAGCTTTCTTCTGTGATGCTGAGCTCCCATGTGCTGCTTCCTTCTACTGAAGGAGGATATGAAAGGCTCAATCATATCCCTTTGCACTTTACTCTGTGACTGTGGGCAGCCAGTGTTGCTGGAGATGCCAGAATAGAGCAGGTGTTGGCCTGTCCCCATCACAGGTGAATTCTCTGAGTTTCTGAGCTCCCGGAGACAAGGGGTTCTTTTATGTATCTGTTTTATGGACATTTGTGGGCCATTCAGACATAACCATTATGATCCATGTGTTTTTCAGCTCCACAGTTTGTGACTTTTCTTGCAGTCAGCTGTGGAGGTCCCAGGTAGCCCTATTTCTAAAGCAAGTGCTTACAAAATACTAAAACTAAAATTTAAAAAAAAACCCTAGAAAAAAATCCCTAAAAATTTGTTTGAAATCCAGTTTGTAACTTCTCAGTACTAGGAAAGAGAAACAGAAATAAAATTGAAGAACCTGTTCTGTACACATTGGCCACTGAACTGGAAAGGAGGTACTTTTTAAAACTCCTTCAGGTAGGGTGAAAGGCTGTAAAAGATCAGACTTCCTGGCCAAAGGAAAGAAAGATTTTTCTGCTGGTGTAATATCAGCCTTTTACCAAAATTAGGGAGAGAAGCAGGGAATTGCTTCCATTTTAAATAGTACTGTCAGTGGGAGCACGAAAAGGTCTGAGCTGGAGAGAAAATTTCAAGTTGCTGCTTCTTTGGAAATCTCTTTTCACAGAGACCTGGGGTCAAATTCTTTTCTAAGCCCTCTTGGCACCATACCAACAAAGCAGTCCCAGTGTAACTGAGGAAGCCCTTGTAACTGAGGGAGCCCTGACTCCTGCTATCATCTGGACTGTGTTATCTAGGTGTGGTTTGACCTTTTATTTACCCACACTGTGACCATCTCACATGCATGTCAGCCTGAGGAATAATGTCCTTGAAGATTGCTTTGAAGTGAGGTGCATATTGTAGTAGCAGGCAGAAGAAGATTGATTCCTTCTTTTTTAGTCCATGCAACCCAAAACTCTCTCATCCAGCGTGCTCTCAAAAAATCTGCTCATGTCTAATCCAGTGTAATTTAGAGCCTGGCAGCCACCAAATCAAGTGCATTTTCCAACTGTGTGCTGAGCTTCCTCTGCTACCCTTAAATCAGAGGATGATCGCTGGGGGGTCACCTCCAGAACAGTCTGTTGAGGCATCAGACATTTGCCTTGCAGCTGCAGAATGTGTCTCTGTGCTGAGCTGCACCACGTCTTGGGTAAGAGCTTTGCAGATAATGCAGTCTAACTTTGTGTTTTACTGAAAGACAAGGATTTTTTGGTTTAGGAAAACAAATCCATTTCTTGATGCAGGTTGCCAGTGCTTCTGCCCTTCTTCTAACACAGTTTCTTGAAGGCAAATCTTTTAAAAGGGACCTTTTAGTTTCTCCTTAAGATTACACTCTTGTAGGGGTCTTGCCTTGATCTGTAGATTTAATGGCTTAATAAGCATTAGACCCTCCTATTATGCAGTAACAAAAAGGAATACAATACTTTTATCAATATTTGGCACAATTAATTTTTTTTATGTGAAACTAAATATTGATGCTGTCAAGTGACTACAGTTTAGGGGCATAAATTACAAATGTTCTCCTGTGAGCCTCGCTCAAATCTTGCATTCATATACAGTAACCATCTAATGTCTTTCTATTCCTGTAAGCCATATGATTTGATTGCCAGATTACATGGTTCTGTATTGTGCTTAGATGTCAGTGTTTTTATTGTTATTACCAATATTATGTTTTATTCTTACTGTAAGTGGTAACAAAAAGTTAACTGCTTCCTTTCACTATAAAAAGAATACAGTCCCATTTACAGAATGTCTCTAAACAGAAAATATCTCTGGAAAAAAAAAGGTACACTAAATAAATAATTCACAACAGGATGGGTGAGTAGAAAAAAGGTCTTTTGATGTATTTTGCTACTCAAGACAAAGCTAGATTTTTAAAATAAAGTAACTGCCTATTTTAACAGAGAACAAAAGCTCTTCTAAAGAAGAATGACTGCAGTCAGTATTTTTACGCATTCTGCACTTTTGTAGGTAATAGGATTTGTGAAAGTAGTGAGCCCATCCCCTTGGTTTTCCTGATTCTTTTGTTTGTTCCATTCTCCTGTTTTTTCATTAGCTTATTTCTTGGCTTATTTTCTAAATTAAATGTCAACCCACCCACCCAAAAGAAACCATAACATTTCAAGAATTTCAGACTGCAGCAAGTGAACTAGCCTGTCTGTAATATAAACAGACAATAAATAAATTCGTCAAGGCCTTGGAATTAAAAGTCTCCCATCTTAAAACTGCCCATGCTTTCAGTGCATTATGCTCCGGATTTCCCCTTAAGAGCATCCCTGGGAAAATCAGCATGTGCGGAACCGGAGGAGCTTCATCAAGTAAACACCAAGGGCCCCTTCTCGCTAAGCAGGGCGGGAGCCCGGGCTGGCTCCAGCAGCGGGGGCGCGGGGAAGGGGCAGAGCGGGGCAGGGACAGAGCGGGGCAGGGGCAGAGCGGGGCAGGGGCAGAGCGCAGCGGCG
>VZRQ01004251.1:1012357-1108461 GCA_013397975.1 Machaerirhynchus nigripectus
CGGAGCGGGGCGAGGGCGGGACGTGGGAGCTGCGGCGGACGGCGGCGGGCCGGGGGCCGCTGTCCCTGCGGGCCGTGTGGATGCAGGGCACCGTGCTGGAGGTGCAGCGCGGCTCCGGCGGCGGTTCGGCCCGGCTGCAGGACGGCAGCGGCGCCTTCACCGTGCTGGGCGTGGAGCAGGTGCCGCAGGGCCGGCCGTGCCTCAGCGCAGGTACCGTGGGACCCCTGGGGGCAGCGGGCGCTGTCCCCGCCCTTCCCCGGTGTAACGTGGTTCGGCACATCCCCTCCGCCTGGCCAGGCCCGGCGGCCGTGCGGCCCCGCGCGGGAGGCCCGGAACAAGGAGAGGGATTCTTCTCCTGTTTCTCTTTTCTGTTTTTTCTTATTTCTTTCCTCCCTTCACCACAACTGCCAGTTCAAACGGAGAAGTGTTGGTCTGCAGAACTGCAGAAACTGTGGTACAAAGTAGGCACATGGCTTAAATTTTCAGTCTTCTGACCTATCCTCAAGCCACTTGAACAGCAGGACAAACTTATATTTGTTTGGCTCTTACTGTATGTGACAATGTAGTTAAATATGCTGTAAAAGTGGCTGTACAGATAATGAAGCATTTTTCTGAAATTTAGTTCTAAGCAATCTTCATTCCTTGAATTTTCTTAAAAATATTGGCATCTTCACACTGTTTACTCGGCTTTAAGTAATCTGGTTTATGAATTTAAATGATAATACAAAGGTTAATTAAATGTAATGCTTACTTGTTTTATAGGGAAGTATGTAATGGTCATGGGTGTGGTGCGGTCCTGCAGTCCTGAGCCTGTTCTTCGAGCAATAAAGATGACAGATCTCTCTGAAAACCCCATCCATAAGATTATGTGGGACCTTGAAGTGGAGGACTTGCACAGAGTCATCCCCTAATACTTCTACTTCCTGCCTAAAAGAACTGGAAATTTGTTTTCTTTCGCTTTTTGGTGCAGAACATTGGACTATTCTGTGTAACCACTCCTGGAATAAACCAAAGTGAGAAGTTGGGCTCAGTTACATGTAGGGACCAGTGCTTATCTGATAATAATCACAGTGTTCATGTCTTCCAGTCTTTTTATACCAACATATTTGAGAAACACCTATTTGATGTTTTGAGTAAGATGGCCACACTATTAAAAATGCTGTATGTTTCTGTGTGTGTAGCTGCTGTTCATGGGAGCATGTTTTGAGGCAGTTGTTCTACAGCAGGGTATTCATTGCAGCAAGGGCTGCACAGGACTCATCTTACCAGGGTGAACTCAGTACCTGGCATGAAGGCAAAACATGTTTCAGTCCATTTGGACTGTGGTTGGGAATAATCATTTTCACCTGTATTTTCTCTTTCAGTAATCACCGTGTCTGTAAACTACTTGTAAGACAGGTGTTTCTTGGTAACCGTTAGCAGTCTCTTGTACTTAAAATATCTCTCTAGTTTCTGAAATACTGAAAGTGGTATGGTAATGACCCCTCTTGTTTCAGTGAAGTGAAATTAATGAAAATATGTGACGCAGGATTCCTTGGAATAGGTTCTCCAGGTGCAAGATGCAAATACTTTTTACCTCCAGAAACAACCGTTCTGTCCCTAAGTGCATTCTTCTCTTCAAAGGTTTTCTTCTTCCAATGTATGATATTTTTAACAGCTTAAATCACTCTTAAATTATATGCTATATTTATCTTTCTTTCCTTCTCCTCTGAAAAAAAACCAAACTATGAAATCACATCAAGAAACCTATAAGAAGTAGAAATGTTACTACTGTTTATTTTCCATCTTGTCTAAAGAGAATTTGGGTCCTGAGGAATGCATTGCATTGTCTGTGTGGAATGACTTTGTGATTGGGGACTGTATTGTCCAGCAATAGCGTTACGTTAATTAGGAATGCATATTGGAAGGGGAGATAATCTCTGATTGAATGGTCTACAATTTAAGATGAGAATCAAGTGGTGGTAATTAAATTTTTTTATTTTGGGATTAGGTCTTCAAAGCATGTGGAAACTAGGTAGTGTCCTTTAAAGATTGCAGACTA
The DNA here is from genome assembly GCA_013397975.1 of Machaerirhynchus nigripectus. NCBI lineage: Eukaryota > Metazoa > Chordata > Aves > Passeriformes > Dicruridae > Machaerirhynchus > Machaerirhynchus nigripectus. Next base: position 1,014,399 of record VZRQ01004251.1, read on the forward strand.
AGGCCTGGATTTCAGAGTACAATTCCAGTCTTGAGTTTGGTATTCCAAACCAGACCACATCACAGGCACCTGGGTAGTGGAAATCCTGTGCTCTGAGATCCTGCTGATGAAATGCCAAAACATACAGAGATAAAGAATTTTGGCAGTCTGGGTTTACTCATTCATTCTAGAAAAAATCCACTTGTGGAGTGCTGTAGCCTTTCAGAAATAATCCATGTGGTCAGCATATTGGTTGGGAAGTGGTTCATATTAAAAATTCTTTTCCTAGGAATTCAAAGGAGAAGACACTTGTAGCCAGGGTGAGTATTGCACTCTAAATGAAAGACTACTGGAGATGGCTGTGACTCAAAGCTCGGCTGTGCTTTACCTAAAGAGAGGCTGCTTATGGCTGTTGGTGGCTATTTAAGGCTGGGCTGAAGGGCCTTGTCTCTGGATTTCCACAGTTTGGCATTGTAGGGCTCTACTGGGTACTGGGAATTCTCTGTTTTCCTCACCTTGTATCTCAAATTCTGCAGTAGAACATGGGTTTGTGATTTTTATTGCTGTTGTACAACAGAGCATGTAACTGAGAAGTTACAATATAAGGGGCTTCTTTAGCCCTGTGTTGAGAAGTCAAAGCTGGGCTCTTGTTACATCTGTTTTAGGGTTAAGTTGGTGTAGTAGGCAGAAATTCTGTGAACTTTATAGATCTTGGGAGTTCTGTATAGAAAACATGTTGGAGGTGAGTTGTAAACACTAAAACTACACTGGGAAGAACAACTGAACCTATCTGTGCTCTGCAAGGACAGTTGGTGTGGGCTGGTGTGTTCAAAGTGCTCTTACAGCAGGAGTTACGGAGGCAGAAATCCCTATTTGTGTTTCCTTGTGCTGTGTAGTGGGAGATCCATGATATATGCAATAGATACTATGTATTTGCCATATGACAGCATAGTTTATGTACTGCATTACCTGCATCTGCGGCATAAACATTTTGGATTACTTCAGTCGAGGCATTCAATAATGTGCTGCATTGTCAGTAGTTACCTGCTAGAAGTTTAGCTCTGATAAAGCCAGGGCTAGTGCAGAGAAAAAAAGCCAGTTTTGAAATACAGAAGCTGATGGACTGACCTGATAAATGCTTCAGTCAAATGCTTCCAAGGTGATTCTTTTCCAGAGGTTCACATCCATGAGAAACCACAAAGGTCTCTCAGTGGGCCTGAGGGATGTTCTGTGCAGAGCTGGCACAGTGCCCTGCAAGGAGACTGCTGTCCCTCCCTCCAGGTACACCTGGAATGGGCTTCCCAGCATCCCCCTGTCACTTGGCTTTTTGTGTTTGCTGATAAGAGCTGCCTTAGGATGGAGCTGCCATCTCTCCCCTGTTAGAAGGGAGGGTGATGTGTTAGCTCCAGGTTTTAATTCCCAAGATGAGACATTACCATGCAGTAAATAAGACACATTTAAAAATGGTTTGGCTGGATGGTTTCATTGGTTCATTAAAGGTTTTACACAGTTCAGTCGAAGAACCCTGTGGCCTGTGACACTGCTGTGGCTGTGGGCAGGTGTTGGCTGAACAGCTGTGACAGAGCAGTTGCCTTTGCATTAACAGCAGCAGTCTGGCAGGGAGCAAAGGCACAGCTGCCAGTGCAGAAACATGGAGATAAGACTTTTTTCATGACAGCTATAAATCAGTGCTGAACTCCAATTATGAACATGATGTGGAACACTTCATTAACTGTGGGGTTGGTGGGTTGTTTTTTTCCTGTTTGTTTTTCCCTTGCCTGCAATGGTGGCTCTGTTAGCCCTGCTCTGTGTAAGTGGTGTCTCGTACATGGCCTGTGTGCGGACAGGTGCACCGGGACAGCAGGGTGTCAGGGCTGGCCCATGGGGTCAGCAGGGTCTCCAGCTGGCCCACGGCTCCAGGGTAGGAGTGGGGCCAGGTCTGGCTCCTGCAGAGCTTCAGGACTTGAGGTGTGTCTGGGGGCCTGTCCAAGTTCCTTCCTCTCTAACAAGTATCTGGACAGGAACTATGCACATGCAGAACTTGGGAACAGCTCAGAGATACCGAACAACTGGGCTGAGCAAAATGTCTGTAGTTTAAAATGTTTATTGGTAGTTAAATGGCTTCTTTATCACCAGTGATTAAGTTATATGCAGCTTTTAGGAGACCTGGTATCTGCATCCAGCTCAGTATTGCTGTCTGCAGTTAGCATTTAAATGCCTGTATTTCTGTATTGCTGACTGAGGTCTTCTGAATCTCTTCCTCTACTTCCTGATGTTTCTCTTTGTTCCTGAAACTGTCACCTCAAGACTTCTTCAGAGGTGTTTGGTGTGCTTAGCTGGGGAGTGAAGTGACATTCAGTGACTGGAGAGAAAATGATGTGGTTTTTTTTAATCAGTAACTAGTATAAATATTCTTTAATTTCCAGAAATATTTTATACAATTTTGGCCTCATTACAAGGGTGCACGTATAAAATTATTACAGAGGATGACTTGATTTCTACTGTTTTATACAGCAGCATCTGATGTGTGTGGGAGTCCTAAAAATGGCAGGATTTTTTCCTGACTGGTGTAGGAATCATGTTTTAATTTGTATCAAGCTAGAGAGTAAGCGTTCAGAAAGTGAGTGCAGTCACAAGCAGCGTACACGTAAGAAGCAGCTGCTGGCTTTGTCTGTGAGCTGTCAAAGCCAGCCAGCTCCAACTCTCTAGGTCAATACAACTTTGTTATTACAAATAATCAATAAAAATATGCTCCAGCGTAAAAATAAGGCAGTCAAATGTTTATTAGCATGATGTCATAATTCAGAACATCATTATTTGAATGTTTGCATATTATGCAAAGATACTGGATGGATTTTGCAGTGTTACCTTTTACCAAGGAATAGCTGCATTCCAGGCACTGTGCGGAGAAAGGTAATGCAATTTTTTAATCAAGTGACCTACAATACAGAAAGCAATTTAGCAGATGAGACACTATAACACATTAACATTACTTCATGGGTAAGATAGGTATTGGTCACCTTTTCCCAACACATAACTGACTGCTGCCAAGGGGGTTCTAAAGACACAAAGGGAAAATGTGAAACTGGTGCACAGAAACCAAGAAGGCTGTTTCTCATTTTACAGTGTATACATTAATAAGGGAAAAATCAACCAGCATAAAAATGAGAAAAATTATTAACTGCGTTCCATTATTTAACCATCTTACTTCTGTCTTAGCCTTCTTATGTGTTGGAGCACTTCCCTGGAAAAAAAAAGAGATGGCTTTCTCCAGAACAACTGAACAGTGGAGTTTCGTTTCTGGAGAAAAAAGATGTCAGCATCTCTGCTGACGCAAAGCTGCTAGTGCTGCTTTCACAAAGTACTCCACTAGTACGAATCTGAGCTGGAAGAGAGCTTGTCTCAGCTTTTCAAAGTATTCGTGCTGTGGTTCAAGGCTTGTGGAGAGACAATTTTGCCACTGAATGGGAGAATTTTTAGAGCAACCGATACTTTCATGTCCAATTTCTTGTGGTTGATTATAGTTTCTATACTGAAATAATTCCTCTTGCCCTCGGGGGTTCAGGGTGGAAGGTTTTCCTTTTATACTATATATACTTCATTATATTCACAGTTAACACTAATGCGTTCCCACTTCTACTGTTCTCTCCCTGTTCTTGCCTCTAGCTTGTCTTCCTAAAATAACTGTTCTGTTTTGGGTGCTGAAAGGGTTCTTCCATCTTCAGGGCTGGTATCTGCCATTCAGAACTGGCTCAAGCTGAAATGAAGAAGAGATGAAGTCCAGGTAAGTGGTAGATAAGTACAAGTCATGTGCAACACAGCCTCTCATTACAATGAAATACAAAAAAAAATCTATGAAGGGAAAATAGCATCAGATATATTTATGACATCAAAAAACTGTGGGGAAAGTACTCCAGCATTTTTAGATACAGTTTTATCTTAGATTGCTAAACTGAAGTAAAGATGTAAGGGTCTCTCATGTTTGATAAATGCACATTTAGGAGGAAAAGGGCAGCATTATTTCTAAAGTTTATGTGGTCTGGGTAGTTCAGCTATTCAGTGGAAGATCCTTGACAAGCATGAATTTCTAAGAAATAGTGCAGAGGTAATTTCTGCTGACAGCCACTGTGTTTTGTTCTCATGACTGTAGCTGGTTATCAGTTACTGAGCGTGAGTAACCCCAACCACTACAGAGTCTTTCACTGTGACAAACCTAATTCTCCCTTAGTTTGGTCTGTTCAACTTCCTCCTCTTCAGAGTGTTTACATATTTAGAGACTTAACTCATGTCTTTCCTCAGCCCTTCCATTTTTCCCCAGCCCTGTTCTCAACTGGTTCACAGTTTAAGTAAAACATGGTGTCCAAAACTGGATACATAAAATAAGCTACATAGAGAAGAAGTATTTCTTATCTTAAATATGTTTATTCATGTGTACATCCCCAATGTACTTTGCTTCTTTAATAGCATGTTCTAGTTAACTGAGCTTGTGATCCACCTTCGTTCCAATCCTTTTCATCAGAAATGGGATAATGTAAACTAGCAGCACTAGCTGACATCAATCATTCAGCTACCAAGCTATTCTAAAACTTTATTTTCAACTGAATATTCCATTGACTCCGATTTAACAAAATTTGTCTCTGTATTTCATATTTATATGTTGAGAGCTAAAACCACTCACTGCCTACAAGATGGTACCCAGAAATGTCCTGATCATCTGCTGCTATGGAGCTGAGTGAACTGAACAGCTCAGGCAGATACTGACACGCAGTGTTGTTGCAGCATGTGGGAGTGTGAGGTGATGCACTTACACATACAGTGAGTGTTCTTTTTCTAGGTTTTTACTTTAAGGCCAACAAACCCACCTACAAATACTACTCCCTTCCTTGATGGGTAAGAAATCAGCTAATAATTGTAAAGTTTTAAAGGCGTACTACAAATGCGTTTGTAGTCACCAGCTCACTCTTTTGAGATAGTAGTGAGTTTACAAATGCAAATAAATAATGTTTCACTACCTATTCTACAAACACCATCCTCTTTTCATTGCTAAGCCTTAGCAAAGCATGGAGCATAAAAGGAGTAAACCCAAGTGCTTCATTTCAAGCAAAAGCATAATTGGCTCTTCTGCGTGATCTTGCCGTTTATTTGGTGTAAATGTTTCCATCAGCATCTTGGGCAAGAGTGTCAATAATGCAACTCCAGTTAGCAGCACTAGCTCTGGCAGTTAGCTCCGGTGACTTCTGGAGCAGGAGCTGTGCTGTTCTGCAGCAATGTCCCGTGCAGCAGTGTGCACGCTCTCACTGCAACGTGAGGATCTGTAACGAATTGGCACAATAACTACAGAAGTGGGCAGGGATTGTAATGACAAAAATTTGAAGCAAGTGCTACTGCTCCATTCAGGCTTTTCATCTTCCTTAGCTGTATTCCGGCAATCCACTTAAAAATGCAATCTGGGTGACAGCTGCATTAAAACACAAGTATTGATAATCTGGATATTCTAGGTTCAAAATATAGATAAATTTCATTATTAGAGACTGAAAAGTACAAAAATATGTCTCTGAGTATTTTGTGTTTGTATAATATGTATTATTGTTAATATGGATCGAAATGCATTATTCAGACAAAAAAAAGATTGAACCAGAAATAGTACCCAAGAAGAGAAACTCCTAGGGACTTCACACCTTATTCTGCAGGTATCCTTCTGCCTCTTTTATACAGCAGACTGGGATGAAATAAGAAAGGCAGTAGAGAGTGCAGTGGATGGGCTCTGGTGTGCTGCTGAATGAACAGCAGTAAGGGGAGGTAGCCAAGAAGGAAGAAGAGCATTTCTGGGAATAGGATCAGTTTTGCTCATGCCCACAGTCAGATTCATTAGTTTTATTTTCTCATGTGTTCTTGAATTACAGATGTACAAGTAGCACGGAGCAATGCAGTCAGAAATGAAACTTACCACTGTGGAGGGATTTCCACAGGGACAAAATTCCGGTTGCACAAATGAACAAAAGCTGCTGCTAGAGTGCAGGCAGCCCTCAAGGCCGGGGAGTCGCAGGTGTCCTGTGTACACATGGTGTAGAACGGCTCGGGCTCCACCTGGGCACAAAGGGGTGGGTTAGGGGAGCAGGGGGACTTGCAGGTAAACCCAGAGGTTTTGATTGTGTCTCCTCACCCCTGCCTGCTTAGGACCATTCATAAACCTTTATTCCCTTCCTAAGAGTGAGGAGGTTATTTCTGTTTCCATATTCTAGACCTCTATCCTAAAGAGTAGTGCAGTCATGTCACTACTCTGTGGCTGTCAAAAACTTCCATTTATATTTATGATGATAAAAACCCCTTTTTTTCAGTCTGGGTTGCTGTTTTGATTACTTCTAAAGTTCTCTGCAACTAAACTTCTATATCCATGCAATGGTTATGTGTCTTCCATGGAAGTATGACACATAATTAAGACAATGCTTCTAGCTGAAGTGCTACTTACAACTTTGAAGCAGTTCCTAAGAAGTGAATGTGGTTCTTCAAAAAACACTTTACAGATGTTTTGCTTAGCTGTAATTGGACATGGCTTCTCTTTCTTCGGTATAAGACTGCACTTGTTAACCTGGGAAAACAGAATTACTGAAGTTGGTGGATTTGGGGTTTTTTTGGCATATGCCAGGGTAGGACAAGTTCTTCAGATTTCCAGTGTGAGCTGGTTTGAAGGAAGATACGGGCAGGTCAGTACCCTGCTCTGATGTTTATTATTCATTACTATTGAGAGGCACGGTGTAGATTAGACATTGTTTCCTTTTCCTATTGATTCTGTTATTCACTGAAGGATTGTGTTGTGTAGTTGCTGACATAGCAGGCAGTTGGCTAGTTCTCTTTTATGTACATCTGACAGTTCAAAGTTGTGCTTTTACCAGATCTTTCTGATGGAGAAAAAAAACCTCGTATTGTTGTTGGGTTATTCATAGCTAAAGGTAGCTTTCAAAAAAACCAACAAAACCACACCACCAAAAAGTTATTTAAGCCAGTGTTAATTGTAGTTACTTTAGTTACCAAGGAAAATGAACTGGCAGTTTAATCTATGCTAACCCTCATCCTGCAGGAGTCAATACACTCAGTCCTCTCCTCTTGTGCAGCCCTGGCCTTGTGATGGTGGAGCTCTGCTGATGTCCTTTGCAAGATCAGTGTGTGACAAAGGCTGTGATACAGCTCCTGGGAGCTCTGGGAGTGAGTCACCAGTCGGAGTTCACAGTTCAGTGTAAACGCTTCGAATCAGTAGTGCAAGTGCAGCCGTTCTGCCCCTAAAGAAAGGCACTTGGGACTGCCCTGCTTCTTTATGACACTAAATTCCTTACGTATTGCTTTTAATTTATTATTTTGTTCAATGTCTGTGGGAGTTTTGCATTTTTATGAATATATTAGAAGTTAATATTTGTAGCAATTAAGAAAATTGTGCCTATGGTCAGTCACATTGTGATCCTGCCTCGTTTTTAACATAAACATAGGCTGTAAGCTCATTAACTGTATCTCTGCAACAGCAAGAAGTAGTAGAAGATACCTGAAGCAATTCTCTCTTTTACAGTAAAGTACTGACATAAAGTTGAAAATGAGATTTCTGTTCCCAGAACTCTTCCATTTATCCTATCTCACAGAAGATGTCCGAATCACAAACTCTTTAAGATTTAACCAGCATAAGAGGCTGGTTCCTTTTCTTTTTGGTAATAGATTCTAAGAAGGGATTTAGAGGACCCTGTCAACATGGCTTGAGAGCATGTTAATGGTATTTTTCTTGGTTGGTTGCATTCACAAATGGTTCTGTACAACTGCATGTTTGTGTATTTATATTATTTTCAGCTGATGACAGAGTACATTAATTAAGCAGAGGTATAATGTTACTGGTATAAAACTGTTATAGCAAAACATTTATTTATGATAGTTAGAGGAAGTCTTTTTATGCACATCAGTAACTGCCAGCAGCAGCTAACCTTCCAAAAAAGTGTGAATACTTAGTGATGTGGGGATGGAGAGCAAATTTATTTGCTAGTTATTTATTATTGCTAGTTATTTGTTTCTAAAGTTTTGATTTTGATCAGATGTAAAGCAGGAAGAACAAAGAAAATTAAGAGGCTCAACATACCCAGCTAGAACTAATAGCTCTAAAGAAAACTCCAAACTGTGGCCTGAGTGCTGAACATACAGATTTGGCCAAGAGCTGATAGCACCTCTCCCTGCATTCCAGGAGAATGGAATGCAGGGAGAATCCAGGAGAACCAGGAGTGCTTTAAGGAGGAAAACATCAAAGATACTTTGCTCCAACATCAGTTTCTTGTAAAAGCAGCAACAGCAGCTACCTCTATGTTTTACCTTACCATCTAGGCCAAAAATATTCAATGCCTATTTATAGGGAATTCTTGAACAGTTTTCAGCAAATACATGCAACCTTTTCCCTGGTTAGACACGAAAAACAATACAATGTGCTGCTGGTTTCACTATTGAGCTTTAGTTCATCTAAGCCAACCCAGTGTGTCAGACATTGCCCTCTGTGCTCAGCAGCCCTGCACACAGAAGCCCCTCAGCTCATTACCTGCCAGCTCTGTGTGAACTCTTTTACATTGTCAGTGAAGGAACCATTAGGCACCATCCATTCATTTCCAGCTTCATTATCATTGGTACCAAAAAGCCCAGCTGAAATACCTGGGAGGAAATTGAAATGGAGTAAAATAGGAGTTCGTCAGGAGAAGGTGCAGGAAAATTACAGCAGCTGTCTCTGGGCTCTGTTTATCCTGTCCAGCAGGGCTCAGCTCTAGTGAGGAAGAGGGGAAGCTGCCCAGCCTGCAGTGCCATCTCATGTCTCAGCTGGTCATGGGCTTCTGAGCACACCAAGGCATCAGATCCATTCTCTGGTAGTCTTTGGGGGGTGAGTTTTAGAATAGTGTGGGGTACATGGATAGGAATGTATTCCAAGTCTACCAAAACCCTTGTGAGGTTTTGGGCCTCCCTCTGTAGTTGTCTTGCAGGTCTGACAAGCTAAGCCTGCTCTAGAGCAGATTCTTGGCCAGGGTTTTGGGCTGGGCTGACTGCAGTACCTCTGCCTCTGCTTTCTGTCTGCTTTATTGCATTGAATCAACACTAAAATATAACTTGCTCTTCTTACTGGAATGGTGCATTTTGTGGTCTAGTTGGCAATTACTGGGAATGCCAAGGGCCATTTCCAGGGTGTGTATAAATGAAGAGGGGAAAAACAAGTGAAAGACGGCACAGATGCTGGTACTACCAGTCATACACAATTCAGAGACAGCAAAACTGACTAACAGCTGACAAAAGCTGTATGATTGATACTCACCATGGTGCCACCCAGCCAGAGTGACAGTACAGAGATCATACTGAAAGTCGCAAGAGACAGAAACTCCTTTGTGATCAGATATTTCTATTTTGTTAGTTCCTCGCCTTGAATTCATGGTACTGTTTTCAAGGGATTGATCCAGTACTCGGCAGTTGTCTTCCATAAAGGAGAAGTTATACATCTTGGATATCTGTTTTAAGATGAAAATGCAATTTCAAATCTGTCATAGTGAAAGTTCAGTCACAGGCAAGCACAGTTTGGATTTGCAGGTAGATGGGGCCAACTTAGACCAGAATTGAGGGAATAAGTACGGGGTTGTGTTAAACTTTGGAAAGAGCAGAAAGCACAAAGCCTCCCTCACTGCCATTGTTTTAGACCATGCCAGAGGAAAGTTGAAAAGTTTCTTTCGTATACAGAGAGCAAAGAGGCAGCCCTTGAGTTAAGGTGGTTTTGTTTTGGAGAGGTATTTTCTTTTTAAGAAGTGATTACTTTGAAGCCCTTGTCTGAGAGCATTTCTGATCTATGTTTTGAGCATTAATATTTTAAAAATGGTTTTCTGTCAGTTGAAAATTTCTGCCAATAATAAAAAATGTTTGAGTTGCTCTTCCTACCTTTAGTTGTGGGTAGATACTGATCACAGTCTGGTTCATCTCCACATACAGTAATCTTGAGTTCCTGGTTTCTTCATTTAGTATTACAGTGAAAGCATTGTGAACAAAATCCTTGGCAAGAAGTACACTGCACTTTGATGCCAAATCGTACATTTTTCCATCAAAAGTCACAAGATGCTTGGTCCCCACTATCATAGCATGATCTGGAGAGTGGTATTTCAGAAGAAACATCAGTGAGTTTTCCACAGAGCAGTAAATGCTGTGCATACTGCAACACACACAGCTTCTTGCTGGCATACTCTTAAAGTAATTTCTCAATTTATTATTACACTGACATTACTACACTTATATTTTAGTTAGTTATGCTGTAGTTGATCTGCAATAAAACTTTCTCAGAAACAAAGCAATTTAATGATTTATTCTTATAGATTTACCTGAGTGCCATAAAACTTCAATAAACTTGAATTGGGATTCAAAGCTCATCTTGATATATCATTACACTACTTGATAGTCATATTTATAAACACACACACTATACATTCTTATGCAGAAAACACATGAATATTGTCTCCAAAAATGACCCTTCCAAACCAGTGCATCAAACAGCTGCAGTCCAGGAAACCCTGCTGATCATCACTCAGCTGATTTGGTCATTAGGACCTACTTTCACAGCCTTCTGCTGTGTGTTTGTCTACTGGGAGGAAACCATTAAAAAGAGTTTTCTGGAAAAGCCCTTCTCTCTAAGGGACAGTTGGGACTGTTAGTGCATTCCTTTAGCATTTAGCAATACTTTCACAGGCAATACTGTCTCTGAAGTTTTGGTAGGGCTGAGCTTGCTCATCCTAGAGGCAGGAGAGGTTAAGGCACCAGTTCCCAAGCCTCTGTGCCAGGACACAGAGCCAACATGTAAGACTGGCACTGAACCATAGTGTCAACTCACAGGAGCATATGGATAAGGCAGATAAATGCCATTTGCTGATTTCTAGTCTCGAGAGAAGAAGTGCAAAGAGTTGCAAAATTTGCATGAATATTAAACAGAGCAGCATTACTGCATATCAGCTTTGCCCAGAGATCTTATGCAGATCTTACACGTACCTTCACTGTCTTACAAGAAAGACTATATGTAAGTTTATAGGAAAATTATTAATTAGCAACCATCTCTATGTAAACTACTATTCCAAATATGATTTTTAAAATAAAAGAACTAAGTGGAAATAGACCCAGGTGCAGAACAAAGCAGCACTTCGAAAGGGCTTACGTTCAAAGGGGCTCTCCATCATCCTCCGTTTGAATCTATAGTACTCCGCAAGGATGTTGAGATTGTAGAGGTCTTGCAGAGGCCTCATTATTTTTTCTCCAATGAGGTAAGTAGTAACATTTGCCAGCTGCAGGGACAGGCCTGCTTTAGGCAGTACTGGCAGTCTTCCTGCCACAGAACAGTTCCTGTAGAACACAAAGAGAACACCCCTTACCTGGTGAACTGATGAAATGCTGTTGCTTTATCATTAGAAATGTGGAAGTGAAATATTCATAAGGACTGTGGTCTGGTTCAAACAGCAAAACACAACCCTACTCTGGCCAAGAGCTTCACTGCCCCAGGCCATCTCAGGCCAGTTACCAGTTACTAATAGCCTGTTTGCTGCCCAGTAGCTCCTTTCAAATGAAGTCCGGCTTGGCAGCCAACAGATACAAACATTAGGATGTGGGCTTGGCAGCCAACAGATGTAAACATTAGGATGTGACGTGCCCAAAGCAGAGTGGTCGGGTGGCTGTCCAGAACCCTTAGCTGCAAACTGTCAGGAAGACTATGCACGTACCCATTTCGAACACTGCCCAGAGCAGGGATCCTGCAAAAACACCTGTTACCAGTTACCTGGGTGAAAAACTGTACAGGTTCAGCAAGGGCTTCCGGATCTTGTTCACAGCTCTGGAAAACGTGGCCTCTGCCCACCTGAGTACCTGCTGTGTAGCCTGTTGGAGAGTCAAGAGATTATAAACTCAATTTCAGTATGACTTCAGGGCAGGGTCAGTACCTGCAGATGAGTTTTAAATCAAGAAATGTGAAATACCACTTTGGTCTCTCTTGCATTTGTCAACTGCCCAACAGTGTCTTGTCATGTAGAAGTTAATATCCAGAGGACAGGCGGGAAACACCAACAAATAATGGACAGAAATATATTCTTCCCAAATAACATTACTTGAAGTATACCAACACTTCACTAAGTTAATATGCTTCAGTAGCTTGGAAAAGACTGGTATCTTTACTAATATAAATTGGCCTCATGATCTTTTTTGCTTTTCATTTCAACTAGAAGAGCCCAGATTTATCTGTACACTGTTTATTGGAATCACAATTCCTCCTCTCTATGGAAGCCAAGTAAAAGCTACATGAATGACAGATTACTGCTACTGTGATTTCAACCAGAACTAGTAAAACAACCTCTCCTCTAGCTGGAGAGGTACTCTTTCAAAGCAGGGACAAATATTGCAAGAACAGTAAATCAGCTGTGCACAAGCTTCTTATGTGGAAAGATAACTACACTATTTCCATAAACAAAAATAGTTAACTATTTCTGTGTAGACATAGTTCAAAGCTGAGACTTAAATTTGTAGGCCTTGTCTTTCAAACCAGTAAAAATGGAGAACTGAGTTATACCAACCATATCCAAGCCTGCTTTCACAACCTTTAATGCCACCTGGATTGGTTCCATTAGCCAGACATCTTTTACAATCTTGGGCAAGAAAGCCTGGATTTTCTTCATGCACTCTTCTGTCTTCTCTTTCCAGACTTCATCCAGTGGCTTCAAGGTTACATCGTAGTAGGCATCCTTCAAAGTTGCTAATGGCTCTGAAGCAAACACAGTAATGAGACAAACCTTAGCTGGTTTGGTACCCAGTGGCTGTTTGCTTGCTTGTTTGTTTCCACCCAGCTTCCAGCATAAGTGAAGGAGGGGCACAGAAAAGTGGAAGAGGCAGCTGTGTTTCCATGGCAGTCAGGCACATTGCACAGCTGTGAACTGAAAGAGGCATTTAGCTCTAACCCTGAGCCCGTCATAAATCCATTGCTGCTGTCCAAAAGGAACGCAAGGGATGCTCCGCACTGTGCCCCCATCATAGCTGTATTGCACAGACTGCACCTGCTGAGCAGCAGGACAGTGTGGTCACAGCTGATTTCATGCATGGTATATCAACTAAATCCAACTTTTGAGTGGGAAGAGCCTGAAGCTAAGTGGCTCAAAGTGAGTTTTTACCCTTGTGAGAATGGAAGGTTCTTGCAGCTAATTCCAGCTGACCACATTTCTCAAAGGTTTCTATATGGGCCGCAGTCCAGCTGAACAGTGAATTAGTGGCTACTGGATAGGCTTGGAAAAAAACAGATCAAATGAAATCCGATTAGTACAAGCATTAAAAACTCAAAGATGGATATGAACAGCCCTTTGGGAGGAAAGGCTTGCCAGGGAACTGTTAGCAGAAATACTTCAGCTTGGGAATTAAGGGCTCTGTTCTCATCTGGTTGAACCCAGCCTCCTGCGACCGAGAAAAAGCCTCACCACTGATTTCATTAGAAAGGTGCTCACAGAGAGCCTTCTTAGAGCTTATTGCATCAAGGCTCCCACTCTGTACACTGAGAGCCAAGGTCAGCACTTCTTGCAAGATCAGAATAGAAACCCTTGTGCTGTTCAGTATGTTTGATAGTTTACTGTCAAGTTGGGTTTGCCCTACACTGACATTGTCCCTATTCTTGCTTTGCGCTGTTTTGCTTACTTTGTAATTCATTCAGCATTTGCTGGACAACATCTTGAATTTTCTCCAGGTAAAGTGGGATCTTGCTTCTCAGAATGTGCCTGATTCCACTTTGCTTCCACACCTGGGTGACAGCTCTACCCCCACTGTGCAGGAATCCTGCCGCCCTTTGCAAGGCCACCGAAGGCCAGCCAGCTGCTTCAGACAGGAAACCAACATGCTGCACCTAGAGTGGTTCCAAAAAAAGCTATTTCAAAACACACAGTGATCTCAAGCAAAGTTTTAACTTCATTGTGAGGCAATTCTGACTCCACAGTGCTGATGCAGAGATACAGGATCTCCACCGTAAAACATGCTTTTTGTCTCTGTATGAGTTACAGGTCAGCACAGGAGTAATCATTGAAATGGTTGAGCAAAACAAAACAGCTGCAGGCAATATAACAATGTTTAATTAACACTGCATGAACACTTCATGGTGTTTTCACAGATCACACAGATACTTACCGATCTCCTGAATCTCCACAGGCTTCCATCAAACTTCTTTATCTTCTCTATCAGTCTGGCTTTCAAAAGGCTCCCAATTTCATTAAGCTTGTTCTGGGAGAAGATTATTAAAACCTTGTTCATTACTTAAAATTGCTTTTGCTGTATCCAAATAATTCAAAGTTTGTACTAGTTTAAATGCCAGCAAACACTCACAGTGGCCTCACATTTCTTAGGGGAAACGACTTCTGCATTATTCAATGGATAGACATGGGAACAGAAAAGTCAATCCATGAAAAGCAAAAAGCACCCACCCCCCCAATACCGCACCAATCACCAACACTTCCCCCCCCCCCCCAAATAGAGAGTATGTGAAACCCTATTAAAAGTGAAAGCACATTCAGGATTCTGATCATTAGTTTGTAACCAACATGCTGAGCAGTTACTGCTGCTCTCACTTTATTACCTTACCCTCCTCAGAGGATCCCCCCTTTAGAAGAGGGTCCTTTATTTTCTATCTCTAGGCATGGCTAAACGTCTTAATTTTCACCATGGTAACTTTTCACATCAACGTGAAAATAATTTTAAATTTGCATAATTTTGCCTGGTAACTCACCAAGATTCACACCTGAAGCTTACATGGAAAGTGCTCCATCAAAATGACAAAATCAAATAATATTCTGGGAAAATCACTCTGCAGTTAACAGCCACTCAAGGGTCTCACCTCTGCCATAAGAACTGGATCCCCACATCCATGCGCCAGAAAACTCAAGCTTCCATTAGCGGCTGCCAGAGTCACTTGTCCCACGTTTTCCTGCCTTTCACCATTGATGCTGAGATAGGTGTTAATGGCAGCCATCTGTTGCCCATCAGAACAAGCACTGACTTCCATTCCTTCTTCCAAATCCCCTTAGGGAATGAAAAGAGAGCACTTCATTTACAGGAACAACACTGACAGGCATTGTTTCAAAGCCAGCTTTTAATTACTTAGGTGATCAGAGTCTGAGTGTTAGGTGTGGAGGAAAACAAAACACAAGAGATAAACAGGAGAAAATCAGATCAGTGTCAGGGTCTGATCTCCCTCTTCTGTGTGGCTTGTGGATGAATTACAAATACAGATTTGCTATTGCAGAGGAAGCACTGGATTAATGTAAATCTAAATCTCTCGGTCACACTGATATACAGGCCTTTTTTTCTACTTTAGTCTTCATTGTCCCTCGTTGCAGATGTTTCAGAACTGCTCAGCCCTTAAACGAAAGCCTGTCAGTTCCACCCACTACACACACAAGTCATTTGTACAGAAGCACTGATGAACATAAACAAATGGTTGGCAAAGTGCACACAGAATCTGGGTTGAGAGAGCTGAGTTGAGTCATTTCTACAAACTTCTGACTTCAGTGATTCTGAAGGCAAACTAATGGTCCTAATCTCAAAAACATCATAGCACTTACAAGTGAACCTGAGAGAAACTCCCCTGCAGAAGTGTGGGATGGCAAATCCGTAAATGAAACAAGGGCTGGGATTGTCAGCAACATGAGTTTGAGACAACTGGGATACCACCAAATCTACTTGGTTTGCACCCAACTGTAACGTAGCTGCAAAGTGGATAAGCCCCACCTCTTGCAGCTCATTTCACCTAACTTGACTCATCTAGAAGTCAGGCACAACTTGAACCAAGAGCCATTTTTTCCTCTCCGTTGTCAGTCAGAGCTGACTGCTGTGAGACCATCCCCTGCAGCCAGCGGTTGCATACACCCCACTTCACACATCCCAGCTCATACAGCTGTTCCAGCACGTGCTACAGGCAGTCTCTGGAGGTGCCTCTCATTCCATTTATTGAATTTGGAATGTAATGATTGTCTTAAACAAGGCATACAACTTTAAGGTGGTTAAATCAAGAGGAAATTAATCCTATGTTTTGTTACCATCTATTGTAATCATATGAAAATGTCTCCCAAACTGACCTTTGTAACAGATTTTAAGTTTCAGCTTTTCTTTATCTGAAAGACCATAGCTTGAATGAACTGAGCTAGCTCAGCACTAGAAACAGGGCCTTTCCTCATGTCTCTTCATAGCAGTGACAGCTGGGAGTCACAGAATAGCTCCAGTTGGAAGGGACGAATAAGGATCATCAAGCCCAGCTCCCTGCTCTTTGTAGAATGACCTAAAACTTAAGTCCTGTGGCTGAGAGCATTGTCAGTGAGGTACCTACCTTTCAGATAGCCCAGGTAGTACTGAAAACACTCCTTTCCTTTTGAAGCAGCTACTTTTACTTTCTCTTTCTGATCAATAATCCCCTCCACCAAGATTTGGCTCTGGACAGATGAGGAAGCGGCAGTTCCTGTCAGGCCTAGCCAAATATCTTCAAAGGCTCTTAACTGCAGCCATAAAGGAAAAACATTTATTCAAAGTCACCACACAAAATTAATGATCGTTCAGAGATGCTGCTCAAATATCAGTGCTTCCCACAAAAGGGTAAGTGGTGAGGGAAGTGTTTCCCAGTGCTTGTGCACTATGCAGGAGTGACACTAGGAGAGGCACAAGCATCTGAATGATTCGGCCAGGACCTGAATGACTGGATAGCACGAGGCTTGTGGACAAAATTTTAATGGGAGACATGAAAGAAACATAATGCCCCAGTCAGCACTCGGTGAGGCTGCTAATTTGCGCCATTTATTCCAAAACACAGAATATATAGCAAGCTCATGCAGAGCAGCTGATATTTTTTTCATCTCCCTCCTCTCTAAAGAGATAGGAATGGAAAAATAATTTAGTATTTGTTACTGATTAAATCATCATCATAATTTTGTTAGGAGATGGTCTCAGTGCCTGACTACCCACATTCCTGCTAATGAAGAGTTTGGATGGTAACGACCCCGTTAGTTTTCTGCCTCACTCTGTTGTCTCCATCTGCCTCTCCACCATATTAATTTCACAGGAAATTAAAACCAAATGCAAAAGGGGGGGGTGGGGGGGGAAGAGAGAGAGAGAAAAAGGAAGAAATTTGTGTCAGAATGAGCATATCAGCTGTTCTGTGCCTTTTTTAGTTCTTTTTTTTGCAAGTTCTTTTTTTCTGGCAAATGATGCTTAGAGTAAGCATTTTATTTTGTTTCCCTCTTTCATCTGATGAGGCGAAAACCCCATACAACAGAGCAGTCATGCTGAAGGGGAGTTGTAACAGCACACAGCCTCTTAAAATTGATACACTCCACTAGAAACACGCTTTATTTGTGACAGCTCTGCAGAGAACTAATGTTGGTGCCTTCCTTTGTCTGTCGGTCACACCACATTGACGCTGCCTAACTGCCCCTTCAGAGACAGCACTAAAGAAACCAGTGTTGCCTGCTGTTTTACAGTTACTGCCTGCACCTGATCCGTTTGGGAGATAGATGGCAGCAGGCCTTTAAAATCCAAACCCCAGTGCCAGTAAAATAAAATAGAAACTCACTTCAATTTCCAAAGAATAGTTCTTCACATCAGCAGAGCTCTGATTCCTTATGGATACTCCAATCAACCCCTCATCTCTCCCGTGATCAGCAAGGTGGAATCTGCCCTCTGACTGCAAAATGATGTCATCCTTGTTGAGCTGGTGCTTTCCAGATAAAGCAATGACCTAAGTATGCACAAAAAAGGTGTTAAAGCATCCAAATTCTTCCAAACCAATGGGCTCTGCTTTGAGTAGTGAGAAGCTGTACAGTGGCCACATTCTCATGAAGTTACACCACGAACAAAACTTGTAGTTTCAGAAACCAGCACGTCCTCCTGCTCCTCACAGCACTGTCTTCATTACATCTTCAGTTTCTGTGCTATAACAAAGCATGCACTGTGATTACAGCTGAAGACCAGAGGAACAGTTGCAAGAGAACTATATTGTGTTAAAATGTCCAATGTCTTTTGCTCCTACACTTCTCAGCTACTCTAGCCAGATATTTCGATAAAGTTGGGGGTGCATGGGAGGTGAGGTGAATATTGTCCTGGTTTCGACTGGGATAAAGTTAATTTCTTCTCAATAGCTGGTACAGTGCTGAGTTTTCGATTTGGAATGGGAATGGGGTTGGTTATATGCTGATGATGGGTTTTGCTCAGTTGTGTTTATCCAAAGTCAAGGACTTTTTTGTGTGTGTGTGTTCCTGCTCTACCAGTGAGGAGGTGCACAAAAGCACAGCTGGGACAGGTGACCCAACCTGGCCAAAGGGATATTCCACACCACAGAATATCGTGTCCAGTACATAAAGGGGGGAGTTACCCAGAAGGAGCAAATCTGGGTTTGGGAAGTGGGAGTCTGGCATCCGGCAGCAGGTGATGAGCAATTGTACTGTGCATCACTTGCATTTAGTTTTTTCCTTATTATTATTACTACTAATAGTAGTATTAACTATTATTATTGTCTTTTACTTTGTTTTCAATATTAAACTGTTCTTATCTCAACATGCAAGTTTTACTTTTGATTGTCGTCCCCATTCCACAGGGAGAGGGGAGGGAGAGAGGGGAGTGGGTGAGTGTCTGGGGTGCTTAATTTCCAGCCGGGCTTAAACCATGATGCCTTTGAACAGGTGATCCAAAAATACAGAGGCACTTGATTTTGGAGTGACGTGCATATACATTCTTTGCATCATAGACAGGTTCTAGCACACCTTGGTCTGGGAAAAAGTTTTCCTGTTGCTAACAGAGTGTGACCTGCTCTGACTTAAATAAGGAAACCAAGATGTGTTTCAGCCACTGGAAACTGGAGAGAGACATGTATTGCAAGTTCCAAGTTCTGTGTTTGTTGTGAGTCTCTACAAGCAACTCTGATGTCCAGCATGCTGCTAAGGAGGATCATGGACGGGCCTTCAGTTTATGTGTGCAATAGAAAAATAAGGTTACGTTACGATTCAAAAATCCATCACTACCAGCAGAGCAATCATAAAAACCAGCAAACGTTTACCCACAGGGGAAGGAAAGCACTTTTACTCCTCTCTAGTTTCCTTTTTGATCACTTATGAGCCTGTTTTGGTATTCTCCAGAAACATGAAATTAAAAGACCTCTGAAAGAGGAATAGGAAAGAAAGAACATGGAGGAAGTGAGAAGGTTTAAAACCATAAAAGGACCTATAGAATACACTACAGTGGCAAGCAGAAACTTGCTGCCTCAGTCCATCAAAAGACACTATTTATTTATTTAAGTTACAGAGATATGCCAGTTCTTGTGAAGAGTTGCAGCTGAGGAAAACTAAGTCTCCAAATGAGTAATTACATTTAAAGTGAAGTAGGTTCAATGTGGTTATGTCAGACTTACATTTGGAAGGTCACAGAACTCAAAGCTTGTATAGTAATCCAGGCAAGAGCAGTAGTTTGTTTCTATTTTACCCAGAATCTTCTGTTTGGTACATGGGGTCAGGAAAATATTTTCCAGAACAGCTTCTAACTGAATCTTATCAGGATACAAGAGTTGATTTCTCTGCAATAAACCAAGAAAACAAAGTTAAAAGATGACAGCATGATCTTAGACACTCCTTGGAGCCCACTCATCCCATCCCCAGGCTGCCTTTTGTTATTCCAGGAGCTTCAGGATTTTAATGTAACATTTCCAAAATATAACATTTCCACTTGACAATGTTTTGGCTTCTCAGCCTTGTTACTGGTCCGCATCCTACAAGTTTTGCAAATTTAGGACACAGGTGAGGCCTCCAGTTTGTAAAAACCATTTCTTTCTTAACTCTGCTCCATTTAGCTTTCTTCCTGTGTAGAGAAACACGTAAAAGGTAAAGTGAAATAATATTTCACTGAAAGTGGTGCTCTACAGAAGCTTTCTTAATATCCACTCCACATTACTTCTAAAAACAAAATCATTTCTCATCTACTAAGAACAGCTTCCATAAAAATGGTGAGTCAACAGATACAAATATCTGTCAGGTACAAATAACTGCCTTCTCTTACCTCGTATGTGAAATTGTGTTTGAATTTTTTGTCATCCCAGTTCAGATCTAGGTATTCATTAAACAGCATTGGTCTTTGCTCTAGGGACCCACATGCATGCAGGTGTTCCATGCTTAATATTCTCTGAAGCTGGAAAAATTGAAAAGATCGACACATATAAGTAATTTTTTAAAAGAAGTATTCAGTATATCCTAGGGCAGTAGGTTTCCTGGGCAAAAACACACCCTGTGAGAACCCCTCGATGGTCTATACCCATAAAACACTGCCTCAGTCTCTCCCAAGAAACCTAAGGGGCTGACGGGTCTGTCCTGAGGGAAGGATGCAGCCCAAGGACAACCATGTCTGGCAACATGAAACAGAATTTTTCACAGGGTTTATTTTTCTTCCTCTGAGACACAAAAATGTTGACTTCAAGGCTTTCATATGGTAACAAGGACAGAAAAAGAAATCATTCTGTGAGGATCGAACAGGGAAATTTGGCTACACTCATCCCTTCCAAGGCCATAAGGCTCGTACCTGACCCACAGAGAGTGTCACACAGCCACCCCAGGCAGTGATGTCTTTCCTGGATTTCTCCTCCAGGCTCAGCCGGAGGTGAGCAGGTTGCCCAGCATTTCCTGAGATCTGAAGCTGAAAGCAGAGAAGGATTTGTCCAGCAGCAAGACTAGAACCAGCAGAATGATCCCCATCCCTTGGAGGAAAATAGAGCCACAGTGAAAGCTGTGACAGATCCATGTTAAAACTACATGGATGTCTGTGGCCTCGAAGCTCCAGGCCTGAGACAAACACAGGGAAGCTGCACTTCTACAAGCAAGGCCATGGAAGGCTTTTGTTATCCTCTCTGGAAGCTGCCTGGAGTCTGTCATGCAAAGCAATTAATGGCACGACTGCAATAATGACCCCACAAGAGAATTTATTCCTCTGAATACAGTTCTGGAACCATCCTGAGTATTGTGCAAACCCCCCAAACAGCAAAGATGAACAAACACCGCACAGCTGGCACAGCTTATTGCTGAAAGTCTTCAGCCTCAGCAGCTGCAGTGTCCTGACCCCCACAGTGCACTGTCAGACAGAAATTATACTGTAGTATTTGATCTTGAAGGATGATTTGTGGAGTTCCTTCTCCTCGTTTTCCCTATATATACTTTGCAAGTGCACTTCACAACTATATTTTAAAGCCTTTCCAGCCTTGTACATTTTCACATTTGTGTTGCAATTTCCTCTACAATCCAAAAATGTACATTTTCTTCACAGGGGTATCCAAGGGTTTCTGGTTTGGTTTTAGTTGGGGTTTTTTTGTTGTTTTTCTTGTGTGTGCGGACTAGGGTTTGTTCATTGCTTTATGGACCAAATTTGCCTCATTTTCATTGCTTGGCTGGTTCCTGTGTACTTCTGGGTTCCTCCCATCCAAAATGGGTCAGTGCTGAAAGTGCAAGACTGTCAGCTAGGAACAGTTATGCTTAAAAAAGGAACCAGTGCTGGTGGTTTGGACACCAGGCAATAACAGCACTCGGTGCTCTTTACGTTTTTCAGGATGATATCTGGTTCTGCAATGCTCAGATGAAAGGCACACTCACAGTAATGCAGCATCACAGCTGTGTGTTTTGCAGCCCAGTCTCATGATCTCACCTGCTGGTTGTATTTTCTGCCCCTTCTTTCTGACAGGGAATGCACCTCCAGTTGCTTCAGAGTATAATTAAATGGGTGGGCAACAGTGGCTCTGTAGCTCGTCTGGTGTCTTCCAAACTTCAGAGAAGATGACACTGATATCTGATCCATATCAACAGATGGAAAAGGAACTAGTGAAATAAAACACCTCTCACATACTGACCTCAAACATGCACCCAGTAACATTTCCCTGTACCTTGTCCTCAAAAGAATTATGTGCACAATAAAGACTTTTCTGAAGTAGTGAGGCAAATTAATGTTCAAATTAGGACAATTCTTGCTATTTGAATCCCCTGCATAGCACAGCTCAAAGCAGAACCATTCTCTCTATTTTACTAAACCCATGAACAATGCTTAAGTTTGTGGAAGCTTTGGTCTCATCTTTAAGCACTGCAGGCTGCACTGCCACAGAGTCATTAGACACAGCTTGCAAAGTTAAAGTACAAGAAAAAAACATTTGCTTCATCAGTACCTAAATTCTGTTGTGTTGTTGAGAGCAAAATATTTTTGTGGTAATTTAGATAGTGGTGGCATTTAAATAGTTGTGGTTAAATAATTTAAGTAGTTAAATAATTTAAGTAGTAGTAAAAAACCCATTCTATATGACTGCTAAAGTAAATTTTGGAATTTTAACACTTTTTAAAGAAATCAAGCGATTCTGTGCTCTTTGCAGGCACGTTTATGTATAGCAGCATATTTTATACATTGTGTTCCATCTTTCCACTATTCAGAAAATAATGTAATACTCAGCCAAGGTGCTGTTAGCAGCAAGTCAGAAAAGTGTCCCCACTTAACCACATCTGGAAATCAACCTACCCCAAGTTCTCCTAGTTCTGTCTTTTTTAGTCTATTTTTAAAGAATAGTGCTGACTTACTTTAAGAAAACAAAGATTGGTTTCAACTGTTCCATATTTCTCAGCTTTGCTAATAAAGAGGAGAGTGAAAGAATGAAATACAAAAGAGCTTTGACTGAGTCTGTAAAGCTGAAAATGCTAAGCAAGGTACGTGTCCCCTTCTGTGGGGGCAAACATGATATTATACCCACGCAACGAGTTCTTCATACTTTTCAATCTCAACCAATGCTCACACTTGCTCACTTGTCTTAGATTTTATTTGTTGTCCCTAAGCTGCTTTAAGTATGACATTTGTGCTATTCTTTCCACCTACTCTCAGAGGCCTTTACCCAGTGCTTTGAAGTTTATGCATTTCACTACCTTTGGTTAAGCAGCAACATGGGGGGTTAGTGCAAATGAAAGAATAGTATGGCCTGAAAATACTTCCTACAAGAATATCAGCTGCTCATCTTTCATAGTCAGAACTTTTTATATATCCAAGAAGGGGGATAGTTTGCCTTACAGTTGAATTCCCTGGCTTGCTTAGTGCCTTTTTTAATTGAAAAAGAAAAACAAACTCTTGATACTCCTGTCATTCTCCTGACATTTATCTGCTCTGGGCCACTGTACCTTGTCCTTCTCATTCCAAACAACAGTAAGATCATCCCGGTGACTACGTGCCGAATGTTTCACATACAAGTTGACCCTGGCATGCCATGGAAAAGGGATGGAGAGAGGATGGAGAAGTTCCACTACAAGGAAAACAAACAAGTAAGACTTCCCACCAGGAATCATGACCATTCCCAGGACATTTTCCCACAGGCAGCAGGACATCCCTCGGTTCCCAGGGAAACAGTCTCTGCTCATACACACACACACCACCCCCCACCCACAGCCACAATGACTTTAGTGTGCTGATATCTGCCCAACATGAGGAAATGTAAGTGAAAACAGGAACCCTCTCCCTATTTACCAGCAAAACAGTAGTTACCTGCAATAATCAAAAGACTGACAGCTACACCCAGAGCACCTTCGGCAACAACAGCCAGGGAAGTAATCTGTGTGAAACTGAGATGGCCTCACACTGAAGGGGAACAGCTTACAACACTCAATCAAGTAAGTGCAATTATCTTCTCTATCTTCAGATCACAAAGCCTCAACATAAGGGTTTAACACCTCAAGGTAGCAGCCAGTGTGAGCAGTGCTCCCTGCAGTACCCAGTACTTATGTTCCATATTCTCAAAGCAGAAAACCTGTTCTGAAGTGGACATTTCTAACAGCCAGACCTATAATGAACTTAAAGCAAATAAGACCTTAGAAGCCCTAAATTGAAACCAGGATTGAAACCCTTTGGACATGCCTTTTGAATATGCATTTTGAAATCAGATTTATGTAGTTTATTTTATTTTATTGTCTGCTTTGAACACTTGTAAAAGAATTGAGAAACCTACCCTGAATGCCATGACCTCCAGGCAGCTTTGGGAAGAGTCCAGTATAAGTGCCTGTTAGCTTTATCTCCCTGCCATCCCACAGGGCAATGTGCCTCAGCAGACGTGTTCTGTTGCCTTTTTGGTAAATTGTCATAAATACAAGTTGCCTTGGAAGAATTTTTAACTAAAAAGTAAAGAGGGGAAACATTAAGCCCGAAGTTCTCTGAGAAGTTAAAAACCTAAGTGTAATTTTGGTACCCCAAAGTCCTGTGGAGTCTGTAGGAATGTGTTTTTAGAAGGTCTGGTACAATGATACTCTAAGCCCACTGTTGTTGTACAAGCAACTGTTCATTTCTACTTGTCCTCATTTCTACAGAAAGTCATCTTTGCAAATAATGGAACATACATGAACAACTGAGTATTCCCTTTACAACAGTATTCCTTTTGATTATTATACAGTTTGATTTTTCTGTTATCTCACTGAATAATCCTTACAACATCAAGAGTCCCACTATTACAGAATAAATCCAGCAGACAGCACAAACAACAATAGGTATTGTGACATCTTTTCTTATTTAGAAAAAGAAATGTGTGGTTCCTGCATAATAAAAACTGGCAATTGTTCAGCGTGTAACACGTTATTTATCTTATTCCCTATGAACCCTATATATGTGCTCTATCTATAGAAGCAAACAAATATTAACTGAAACTAATCCACAGTGAAAGGTTTCTCATGCTACTGGAGAAATCCAGGGCAAACCACCTCGCACAGCAGGAGCTGCATTTGCCCCTCACTGCTTGGCAGCCACCCCCTGAGTGCCCTCCTGTCACAGCCTGCCTTTGCCATCAGTGGGTGGTACCAACCTGGGCCATGGTCTGTGCCACTTCGATGGCATTAGTGTAGCTGGTTCCAGTGACACTTAGCTTTGCTGAAACATTGAAATCCCTTTTTTCCATCCTGAGGTAGAGTTTGCCTTTTGCTTCACTCATATCATAATTTACCTTTTCATGTTCCCATTAAATTAAAAAAAAAAGAAAAAAGAAGGAAAAAGGAGAAAGAAAAGACTGGGATTGTTAACATCTTTAAAAACAGGAACATCCTCAACAATAACAAAAATGTTAGAGATACTAGTACTAGAAATAAAGCAGCTTGATTCCTAAAATATTAGACAAGTCTACTTTGCAGTGATGTATACAACGGATTACTTGCAGATAGTTACCTTAGAAGACAGTTCTGCTGCACAGGGGAAGTACTGTAGAAAGAAGGGATGAGTCTGGAGTGCTTTTATATTCAACTCTTCACTAAAGGGAAGAAAGGAACTTTTGTTCAACAATATTTCAGAAGGTCCACTCTGGCTGGCAGCACAAGTTCATCTGAGTTAGCTCCAAATCTGCCACGGCTTTTAAAATTACAAATGGCAGTACCTTCCACTGAGCACTTACCCAGCTCCCAGTTTTTGATGCATTCATACAAAATGACCACCTCTGAGCTCAATAAAAAAATCTGTGTATGCATCCCAGGGACAGAATGTAGCCCACCAGCCCAGACATAGCAAATGTATCAGCTTTTTAAAAATGAGAAAGGTATTTTGGAATCTGACTTCACAAGTACTGTCATGGTTTACAGACTTACAAGAATTTACAATTATTAGAGATTTTAACAGAACTTACAAGTCTTTTCAATGCAAAAGTCTTTTGCTAGAAACTTAAGAAATATCTGAAATACACCAAGGCTGAAAATATCGAACCTCTTAAACACCCTTAAAAGCCTACAGTTTTGTGCAGATACAGCCATAATGATACCAACTTAGAAAACCAAGGCTCCATAATTTTACAAGTTTCAACTGTGCCAAAACAATTTAATCAGTTATGTCAAATTAAGTTACATTTTAAGTACTTGTCTGGCTCAGGCCTAGAGTTCTATGGACTCTCTCACTGTCTGCTCCTTGGATGCTGCGTGGGTAGGCAGAGAGACAGGCACGTCCCAAGCTGTGAGTGGGAATCTGTCTGCAGCCCTTCAGAAACTCCCTGAGGTTTACAGACTGTTTGGTGTGACTACTCACTTTATCCAAGTTTTGTTTTCCATTTCACCAGTGATTTGGTGATTGATACAGTAACTGTTTTCCATGGAATCACAGTGGCCTAAAGACATTTTTTATAGTGCTCAGAATGACCCTTTTACCCTTGCTGGTCTTTTTTTCTACTGATGGATAAGGAGAAGTTTGTGTTTTGTTCACAGGTCAGCCTCAGAGCTCCTTCGGTTTCATTTTCAGTCATGACTTCTTGAATTGTCATCTGTGGAGGGGGAAAATAAACAAATCACATGCCATAACTTCTACCCATCATTTCACCTCAACTGAGTACAGTCTCTTGACTCACTTAAAACCATCATCTTGACTGAAGTTTATCTTCCAGACAGGCCTTCTGGATACTTCCTAGATGTAAACCAAGAGCCTCAAGAAAGGTTTTCCTTTTTTTTTTTTTGGTATGTTTCCATATCTACTCATTTGCATTGTTGACAAATATTAGTGTTACTTTCAATGTACCCTTATCTGGTTTAAGTCTAAAGCTACTGGTTCTTGTTCATGTCTCCCCCCCTCTCATTTTTCGTATACTAGAAAGAAATTGTCTTTTCTTCTTCTTTTTTTCTTCTTTTTAAAGAAACAGATGGGACTCCACAATTTTTTTTACTCCAGGGCATTTTCTTCCTCCCACAGCTGATGCATCATCTACAGCTTTATCCTGAAAATGCTAAAGAATCCTTCTGGGAAAGATGAGGGCCATCTACCACACTTCAATATCACCACTGGTGTTTGCCAAAGTCTGTGGGAACTGTAATTTCTGAAGTCCCTGGTTATACTCATACCTTATACATGAATAAGGCACCTCAAGAATTACCATCTCTGCTTTTCTTTTTTTTCATTCAGACATTTAGAGGATAAAAGACATTTCACTAAATATTAATGGGGAAGAAGCAGTGAAAATATCTTATACCTTTCAATAAAATGTTGGCATTAAATATTGCTTTGAAACATTGATACTTAATATGCAGGTTTAATATTGATCTAATGTTTATGTTCAGGAAAGTTGACCTTTACTCTTGCATCCTTAGCTACATGGCCTGTTATTTGAAGAGAAGGTGGTGGATCACTTGAAGTGTTTTTCTGTGTACTACGCTTCAAAAGGGAAGGAAACATTTCAATTAATACTTCCATCTCCCAAGGGATAAACAGGTACAGCCTTTGTTGATCCTATCAAGTAGTTTGGAATATAAATCTCCTTCTGTTTATTCAACACTGAAGCATTTTAGGTATTTGTGCTACAAGTGGTTTAACCAAGCCAAGGAGTTCTCTCAGTATGAAGGACAGCTGTTTTCTACCAAAAGTTCTTTCTACTTTTGTGAGCCCTATCAGCTGCAAAGTTACAGTAAATATGTGCCTTCCTGAAATGATTAACCCTGAAACTGGGGATTTCAGGTACCTGACCTGGTTCCTTGCAAACAGACCACTAGCTCTGTACTTGAGTTGAACGAGGATTCAGATAAACTGGGCCAAGTCAGTTCTCAGCTGCACTCGTATAACCCTGGAGTAATTTCACTGAGGCCACTGGAATTGCTCTGGATTAATGCAAGTGTAACTCAAAGTGACAGCTCAAATCAAAGCACAGCAAAAGTTCTGTGGTGTGTTACCTTAAGAAAGAAGGGAAGTCCCAGGTGATGGAGAAGTGATATTGAATGCTTCACCTCTGCCACGAACACAAATGTACCAAAGAGTTCAAAGTCTGTGTCAACATCCACAGTCACAGTTATATCTTTCTCATCATATTGGATTTCACAGATAGTCTTGCCTTTGTTTTCTATATAGAAGGGACAAAACAGTACCAATTTGAGCAGCTAATTTTTGAGAAATTTCAGTACTGCCTGCATAAAATCAATCCAACCAGCTTTTGGGTTATACATTCAGCAAGACAGTCATCATTCAGGATCACAAGAACTTTGGCCCGTGGTTGGAGAAGGGCAGAGGTTTTCTGGATGTCCTTGAACTTTGTCCTTATAAAGTCTTGTGGTAACAGCTTGTGTACCCACATCCAGTGTTAAGTGGCAAGTCAGCTCCTGTCAGGAATATGTTTGTGCAGCTAGAGCTGACTAATCCATGCAGCCAACTGCATCCCTGGCCTGCAGCAGCCTCTTCCAGGAAAGAGCTCTGAGCCGTTCTGACTTCCACCGACTCCTTTGGTTCCAGCTACACAGCTCAACAATGCCCAAAGAGCAAGACCAGAAGACCTTTCTCCACTTTCCTACCAGCTTTTCATTTTTGAAAAGGAAAATACAAGACTGCTAAAAGATAAAAATTAGATGAGAGATGTGAAACCCCCCAAATTCTTTTATGATAAGACAAAAGCCACAGAAATGAATGCAATCACACAGTGACTGTGGCTGTCCTGAGAGCAACCTCTCATCCTGCTGCTTTTTTCTGAATGGGTGAAAGGAGATGATGCCACTCACATTAGTATTGATTCAGTGCCTGCTAACCTCAGTAATTCCTGCCCTTTGGTGCTCTCACTGTTGTGGTGTTTTCTTCAACATGAATGTATTCCCTTGGGGGCATTTAAGGTACCTGATCACAGTGTAAGAGGGATATGCAGAGAGGATTTATGCCATGGCAAGCTTTGAGGGTAGATTGGCTTCATCAGCTAATCACAGATGCAGTTTCAGAATGACAATTTTACTTACAAACAAGATAAAGCCTCTTTTTAGGTACTACCAGCAAACCTTAGTCAGTTTGTAGCTGTTGAAGGAACAGCTGAAACGTCTTCAAAGAGCTATTATAGAATTAAAAAACCCGCCAGGAATGGCAGGTACCCACCTGATTTCTGTAAACTGAGAATCAAGTTGATTGCCTTAGGGTAGCCAGATGCCTGGAGTTCCTCACTGCTGTGCACACTCTGGCAGAAGATATCCACTTGGTGGCCAACATAATAGGAGTTTATTATGTACGTGATTGATGTCTCTCCAGCTGCAATGTGCACATACCTCTCTTGAGTAGTGTTTCTCCCTTGAAAAACCACATCTATCTAAAAAATGACATGTAGATATAAGTTCTCAAAACAATATTTAAATACTATTTAATTTTAAGACAGGAGAAAATGGAAGTGAAAGAAATTTCTCTAGTCTAGATTTATGTCAAAACCTATCCATTAACAAAATGTATCTTGGCCTTTCATTAATCATCCTTGACTTTCCAGTACGAAGCTCATTCAACTGAATTAAAGTCAAGCCATGCCAACCTCACTGATCTGTGCCAAATTCTCATGAGGTTCTCTGCTATCCCACAAACACAACTCCCTTTATATAAAGGATACTTAATCTACACCTACTAACAATATTTACCAGCTAATAGGTACTCCAGTACTTCCCTGAAAATAGCACCCAAAGAAATATTTCTTTAAGTATAAAATTCCCATTAAAGAGCATAGGAGCACTATTCCAGTCCCTGGTGCAATGTCTCCTGTAGCGTTACAGTATCAGCAATAGCCACTCTACTGATGCTGATCAGAATGGAAGAATCTTGTTCAGAAAGCAGTCAAGAAGAAACTTTCTGTTTCAGTAGTTCAGGTTTTAGCCATCCACAGTTTTTAAATATCAGAAAATGTCAGCTTCCATCCTGTACCTTACAAAATGGCAGTTTTCATTCAAGCCATGGGCTAGAATTACATCATTATCCAGGACAATAATTATAATTTTTTAAACCCCCAAAACAAACAAACAAACAAACCAACCAACCAAAAAAAACCAA
Source organism: Machaerirhynchus nigripectus (assembly GCA_013397975.1). NCBI lineage: Eukaryota > Metazoa > Chordata > Aves > Passeriformes > Dicruridae > Machaerirhynchus > Machaerirhynchus nigripectus. The sequence continues at coordinate 1,044,180 of VZRQ01004251.1, forward strand.
AAAACAAAACAAAACAAAAAAAGTAATTAAGACTACTCTGAGTAAGGGATTCTGGCTTGTAGCAGCCATGGCAAAGTGTGATGGAACTTCCCTGTTATGTTGGTACTTGTTTCAAACTCCTGGATTTGTCCTTCGAGACAAATTAGGTGAGCACCATAAAGCACTTTCAAACTAAAGCTCCTGGTCACTTTGAAGTTCAAGATAGCCTGTGTGCAGCAAAAGTAAATTGTGAAAAGACAGAATTGTAAAACTTAAAGCTCCTGCTGGTCAGGGTTCTTCCTTTGGTTGAGACAGTATCATCTCAAAGATGTGTCAAAAATGCATCTTGTATCATTTTATAATACAACATAGTTACAAATGTCCCTTTTATTTTAGAATTCAACCATTTAACATGTATTCTCCAGTATGGCCATGCCTTAGTGCTATTCAAGCAGCTACATGGTTAATAAAGAGTAAGTGGGTTTTTGTAAGTCTTGTGTTTCTCAGATAAAAAGATGTGCCAGGTAGTCTGGGAGGAAAATACCATTTGGAAAGGATCCAGTGAAATCCCACCAGTGCTCCCCTCAGCCCTCTGTGTCCAAGGGACACTGCAGCTCTGTCAGACACACTCTGTCAGTGCCCTCCTCTCACTCCCCACTGGGAGCCAACCTCCAGCCCCAGGCCTGTGGAAAGTCCTGGTCTAAGGTATTCCCTCATGAGAACAAACTGAACTTCTGGACTCCCCTCAGGAGCAAAGGGAGCACCTGGACTCCCCGTTCCCCAGAACAGCAAACGTGAAAGTCACATCCACAGCCGCTGCTCTTTGCCATCTCACTTCCACAGCTGCTGTTCCCCTTGTGTCATGACTCCAGGCTGGAATTGTGTCTCCCCAGCCATTGATAACCTACCTGAAACTCAATCCTGTCTTTTATTTGCAAAGTCCTCAATGTCTCTATGTTATGAGCAAGTTTGTAGTTAAGAGACACAACATCCAACTTCTGGACAAAGTTCAGTTCTTCTGTAATCTGCTCAATCCAAGTAAATATGACAGAAGTTAACTGTGGCACATCTCTGATATGGAGACTTCTCTGAGTAATTAAGACTACTCTGAGTAATTAACTGACTTCTCTGTAATTACTGTATTCTGGCATTTATTTTGGGGGGAAGGGGAAACTATGAAAACTTTATGGCGAAGAATTGTCTAATTTTTTAGAAGTCACAGCTTTGTGCTGTAAAAGGGAATATGCTGCACCAAATGAAGATACTTGATAAGGAAGGTTTGATATAATTTACAAATGGGAGTCATGGATCATTGCTAATGTCAAATTTGTTGCACAGAAGGAGTGGCTGAAAGATACTGCCTTCATTTAATTAAGGTCTTTAGAAGCAAACAAGCCCCTCCAGAGTATTGCTTTTTGGTTGTTTGCAGAAACAATATTTAAGAAATCAATTAGCTCACTTCAACCTCTATTTCACATATTACTGATATAGAGGAGACACTTACTTGCTTGCTGTTCACACCGAAATGAATAAATCCTTTATAGAAGTCACTGGTTTTTTCTGATATCACATCAAGTAACACCCTCAGGGGAATGCCAATGTCAGCAGCTCCTTGAATGTTATGGGTTAGCACCACATCCAACTCTTGCCTTTCCTGTTAATATTTCACACCATAGATATCAAAGCATGTGTAGAACCCAAAGCTTGCTGCAACACAGAACTCACACCAGAAATCTGTCTGTCCTACATTTAATATCAATTGAACTCCCACTAGCTATGCTGTTTCTCTATGGCACAGAAACATGCAGAAATTACCAGTTATGGCAGGAAAGTGAAACATCATGAGGAAACAGATACTGGTGTGTGTTCTCTACTCTCCTGCTCTGATGACAAGAGAAGCCAAACTTTTAACTGTCAACAGAAAAGCAAGAGATTCACAGCCTTTGCTGTGCTGCTGTCTCACTGAATAAACAAACAGCGGTGTCTGAATAATCACTGCCTATTATTTTGTGGGGTAAATCACAGTGATAGATGGAACATCCAACAGTACAATACAAACAACAAAAATTTACACATAAAGAGCGTAACGAGGAAATGATTCAGGAAGTGCCAGAGCCTGTGTCCTGTTATCCCATACATCTGTTACTGAACTCTGAAGGTGCCAGAGTTTCAAAGATTTTGTTGAGTTTTTTTTTATTCTGGCATTTATTACTAAAGCTTGACTATTTGTTTTAAATAAAATAGCTTAGAGTACATTACTCAGTACTTTGTTCACACACTCCAGCAGCCTGCAGGGTACTCACATCAGTGACTTTCAGTATGAGGAGTCCTCGGAATTTACTTTCATCAACAGTGATCAATGTCTGTGAATCTAGGTTCATTTTATCCATCAAAAGGTAGCCTGAACCATCAATTTTCATTGGTGCTCCAAGATCCTATAAAAGAAAGAAAAAATTTTTAAAATTCACCACTTTTACACTTAACCACAAATACATTATACCCCTGAAACCTTTAATTCCTTGTAGTAGCTTTAATAACACTTAGCTGTAAAATCAAGTGTATCAGGCAGCATAGCCACAGGATGTTTCAGAAATCTTGACAACTTTTTAATACATTCTAAATTTTGTCTTTTTTATTTTGAATATGTCTGATTATTTTTGACAAATAAATCAGCATAAATAGAACACTGGACAATGTGGAAGCTCTTCCTGCCTAAATGAAAAGTGAATTAATATTCTATGCTTGGCATTGTCCCAGTGGCCCAAAGCATTCACAAATTCAGTGAAACCAGACAGTATATATAAGGTTATTATGGCAGTTCTGTTTTTGGAAAAAGGAAGGTGAATCTCATCCTTGTATATTTAGATTTACCTTGACTTGCATCTTGAATATACACATTGTAATAACTTTCCATGCACTGAATTTTCTATTATCTATTTACTTCATATATTTTTAAACTATTTCAGAGTTTGTTTCTCAGACTGCTGAGAAACTGTGACTGCTGATAAAGCCAAAGACAGCTTTGAATAATGATTATTTCTTGAATATAATAACCTTGCAGAATTCTTAACCATGTTTTAGAAAACACATGAGAGCTAGTACAAGTAAGTCCATTATTTGCAAGTACTGATTAACAGAAAATTTGGCTTATGCCTTATGAAAATACATATGAATGACTGGCTCCAAAAGTAAGATGCAACATCAAAAGAGAATGTTTTTCTTACTTCTCTGCTACAATTTTGAAATCCTTAGAGTTTATTGTCTTTTGACTTTAGCAGGTACAAAGGTCCTAACTTAGATGCATAAATTCAACATTAAAGGAGTAAATTCTTTTCCATACCTGAATTGTTTGGCATTTGTTTTCTATAAGCATTTTCCACTGAAGGTTCTTTTCAGTGTCAAAGTCCCCATTCATTTNCGGGACTGAGTTGGGAAACCAAGATCCTGTTAAGAGTTAAACAAAAAATCCTTTGGAATACACAAACACTTTAAGACAAGTGTGTATTATATGATACAATATCAGTGACAAACCCTACAATCTCCATGCTGCCATTTTTCTCCCTCTCAACAAGAAAGGTGATTTTTCCTGAATAGGACCTGATGGAAGATTTAAGAACTGTCCTGCAGAATTCACAACTTCTGTATCTGTACAAAGTTTTACATTTACAAAGATACAAAATACCTGTTTCTTCAGATTGGCAAAGTTTACTGAACATTCTATGCTTCATTCAGGGCACACCAATCTCAGTTTTCAAATGAATCTACGTACAAAAACATCATAGGCCTAATAGACATTCTTGCATCTGGTTGTTCAAGGGGTTTTTTTTAATAATGAAACTTCCAGCTTGTCTTGTGCAACATCCCAAATGAAATATTTCTTCTCATTCTTTCACAGGATTTCTAAAAACTCTGGAAATTCTACTATTTTTAATACTTTAAGGAGTTTTAATTCCCTCTTCGCTACAACTTTCCTGTCATTTTTATGTTGCCACTTTGTAGTTGAGGAAGTTACTCAGTTTGAGGATTTGAAAGCAAAATATAAATGCCTAAGAACATCTAGAAAAAAACCCTGATTTTGCAATAGTCATTCATTCTAATGTAGTCAGTGAGGCTAACTGGAAAAACCAAGGAAATTCTATTTTAATATAATCCACACAGACCAGGGAATGTATTTTTGCCAGAGTTCAGGCTAATTATGCTGTTCAGCCTTGGAGGGCAGTGTCGGCCTGTGAAGGCAACAGGCAGCAAAGGCTGAACTGCTCTGTCTCCAGAGAGCCCCTGTGAGCAGGATGTGGGAGACAGGTGTGCCTTTAGAGTGCCTTTCCAACACTCCAGCACTGTCATTTTAGCTAAAACCCACAGGGCCTTCATTTGATCCCCAAACTCTCTTTAAAATCTTCCCAGAGCTACCTGCAGAAGCTGACAGTCTGTTTCTGTTTCCAGTGTCCAGTCAGCTTTATTCTGAATACAGAGATCCCCTCTAGCCCTCAGTGTGCATCTGCCAGCCTGCAGCAGGAAAATGCCCTCTGTGGTGGAGTCTGTGGCTGCAGAGAACAAGACAGAGTTTTCAAAAGGCAGCCCAAGCTGGCTGAGCCAGGGAAGTGAATGCCTGAGCATCCCTTGGAGTGTATATTCACGCTGGCAGGAGGTGTCTATCTGCACATCCACTGCTCTGCCATCACACTGCAGGTTCATTAATAAGCCCACGTTGCAGATGTTCTGTCGAAATGAGCCCCCCAAGACTGCAGCACGAGGCAATCCAATCCTCTGCAACAGAAAAGATTACACTGTTTGAAACACACAAGGTAAAGCAACTGTCTTCCTAATTTGTTCCTAATTCATGAGAAAGCATTTCTTCTTTCTGAAACAATCTGCTTTGGAAAGGACCATACAAGACAGCTTGTTTCATAGAGAAATCAGAAATTTCTCTGTGAAAAACCTGAAAAAAAAATTGGGGGGAAGGGGGAGGAAAGAAAAATAAATCCTACAATAACCTTTTCATAAATAATGTAGAAGAAAAAAATCTTAACCTCCACAATTCCAAACCAGGACATGCTCTTCACTAGATTTTAGGACAAAAGTTTATTTTAATTAAATAACTATTATTAAGCAACATGTTTATGGCAACAGCAGTAACATCTACCATTGTATTACTCCAAATTATCATCCTCAAATACACTTCCCCTGCAAGTGCTCTGACTCATTGCGCTGCCAGCACAACTTTAATGACCAAAATTGGCCTGTCCATAAATGCGTCAGGAGACAGTTTTCTGTGAATCAGTGATCTGAAACAGACAGACTGGAAGGGCATGAAGAAAACAATCTGGGCTTACCTCTAGACTGACGCACTTGTTTCTAAGAGCAAGTACCCATCCTGTCTCATTGTTTGCCAGGCTCACTTCTCCATCAGCTTCCAAAGTGCAAGGCCCAAGGACAATACCAAGGATGCCCTTGTACTTGTCACTTCTCGTGGCTGACATCCTCAGTTGGTTCTCTCTGGCAACTCCCAAAGAATGAAGTGAAGGCAAAGAATGCTGGAAGTCGATTTCTATACGAGGCTGGGTGTTAGTGGTGGCATAGAGTTGCAGGCAGGCAAACAGATCATGAAAAGAAACATGTCCAAAGAGGATAACAGTAAAGTTGCTGGTAAATATTGACCCATTCAGTGAAACTCTTGCTGGAGTCTGAAAAATTACAGAAAACTGTTGTCAAGTTTGCTTTCCTGTCAGGTCACATACTGTTTTTAAAAGCTGATATTACTAGAAAAGAACTGTTCCCCTACACCATTTTGGATTCATCCTATATGATTACAAATGCTGAAACAAATGGAGAAATAGCTTAAAATCTTTATTTTAGAGTTCCACAGTAGAAAAAACAGGAAGAAAACCCAAACCAATCATTAAGGGAGTGAAAATATCTGAAAGTGCACACAAAACTTCAAGGTAGCTCAAGTCCATTTCTACATGTCTGACACTTCAGTACTTAGATTCCCTTCATGGCATGTTAAGACACTGTGTTATGGAGAGCAAAGTTTATAAATTAAGGCGGTACCTCAAAATGATGAAATGCAATTGCACCATTGCAAAGGCCAGAAAGTTGTTTGTTAGCAGATTCTCCACTGCAAGCAACCTGTTGTTGTCAACAAAGCACATTTCAGAGCATGAAGAAAAGCACAGAGGACTAAAATTCAAAGGAGCAAGTTACAGGGCTCCTTTAAGGATCAAATGGGTGAAGGTACCAAAACACAGATTTAAGATTAAAAGTTAGAGTTCAGTTTCAAAAAAATAAACAGTTTAGTGTTTAGTGCACTAAATACATTACAATATAGGGCAGGATTTCTGCAAACCTCTAGCACACGTGGAACAATGTCCATCAGTCCTCCCACATCATGGTGAAGTGAAAGAGAAATTTCCATAGCAATGTCAGTGGTTTTCTTCTCTACTTCAATTTTGAGCTGCTCCGTCTCCACTGTGGTTGTTATCCCTGCAGCAATCTGTCTGGAGAAATTCTATGCACAAAAAAAACCAAATCATGGAAACAAACAACAACATCCCAACAACAAATGGGAAAGGCAGAGTCTGTTTCACTGTGCTTAAACATCACAGGCTGTTTCAGGGCACCAGCACTGGTAAAATAAAAGTGCAAATTCATCAAGGAAACCTCATTTCTAATAGAGATTGTGTGTTATGCCAGACCTTGTAAATGCAGTGTACCAATAATTCTTCTGGCTCCAAAACGTATTGAGAACATTCAGTGTCCTGAAGGATTTGAGCCCTCAGGCACAAACAACTAAAGCACTGACACTACTAAAAAGCAAGGCAAAGGAACTGTTCTCTGCACACCTCTGTGTCTCATCCTACTATAGTGGTTGAACCCACCCAAATATTAGTGTGTGAGTGACTTGAGCCTTAGAGTGGATGTCTGAGGTAGCAAAGTATTTGAACCCTTTTTTGGTTCTTTTATGGAAAGATAATCTTTTATGGAAAGATAATCTGCAATGCCAAAGAGCTGTAACAAGCTGTTGTTCACAGATCTATAGCAGAAATGCAGATAGAGAGAACACTGGCCAGGCAACACCATACCAGGAATCATGGTCCATAATGTTTCTGTGGGTAGGAAGTTCCAAAGGGAAAGCCATGCTAAACACCTTTCTCCTCTTCAGCAGCCATCCAAAGGATGGCATCAGGACCAGTTAAATCCAGTACCAGATGCAACGCAGTCCTGAGGCTGACACCTGATGGCTGCAAGCCTTAGGCCTGCTGGTCCACGTCCCATTTATTAAAACTGGACAAGACGTGTTCATATGCAGCAAAGCACTTCACTTAAATGAGAACTGAATCTAACATCTCCTTTAGTCTAGATTCAGCTCAAAGAGCTCAGATGACAGCTCCACATTATGAGAAGGAGCCAGACAACACCTTTATTTCACACAGTAATTTAGTACATCTCAAAAACGGAGCAGCTTTTAAAATAAATATACACGGTGCACAGGAAAAGCCTAGAGTTATTATATATACACAAACTGTCATGCCAGAAATTAAATTTTCACAGGCAGAACTCTTCTTACCTCATAATAGGCAGCAGCTTCTACAACAAAAGGGATCCCATGTTTCTTTATCTTGGAGATGTTGTGGTTTAAGCTCACAGATAGCTGGGATTTTGGAGGCCCTGTGGCCAGTCTGTGCCCTCCAAACACAGCAGCAATCCTTTCACTGCCACTCTGCAGGGCTATGGCAATGGTGTGATTTCCTGTGCCATGCTCACACGTGGCAGTAAAGATGCCATCCAACGGCAACCCTGTTGACAAGGAAGGAAGGAAAATCAACACTGCAGTTCTGGGTTATCATTATCAAATACAGAGAAGATGTATTACAGATCAAAAAAGCCTTCTGTAATTTTTTGTCAGAAAAGATACACCTTTATACAAAGTGTGATCACTTTACTGATATTTATAGAAGGACATTACCTACCAGGTAAAAACTATACTGAAAATGGACTGCTAAATTAAATGTGGCATGCACTTTGGAAATCATGGGTTTTCCTTTTCCTCATAAAGGATATCCACCAATTGGTATTGTGTCCAACTTGAGTAGTCCGCTGTCAGAAAGATTCAGAACAGATTTATTCTGTCCAAAAGGACCCATGCAAAATTACTGATAACTCCAGTTCATGAGAACCCACCACTTTGCTTAGGAAATAATACTTGGCATAAAACTATACTTAGAGGAACTGGTCAGCTTAGGTCCTGTGCAGGAACACAAATGTACAAGAGAGAAATTATTTACTCTGAAGTATTTCAAAACTCTTTGAACTATTTCTATGTCCATTTTACTGTATTTTCTCAACAATATTAGAAAGAATGCTTCCAAGACTGGATCACATTTTGTTCTGGTGTGAGCAAACACAACTCATCTATTTCTACTGGTCAGCAGTCATTTAGACAAATTCACCTTGTTACACCACACCTTCAAGCCAGAGTTTTCTTCCTACCTGCATTTTTTAAAAAGTCGATATTATGTGCAAAAGTCCCACTGACTCTGCCGTGCCCACGATCCATGATATTGAAAAAATCTACAGAGACAGCCTTCTCATCCACCTGGAAGCTAGCTAGCCCCCTTTTCTTCTCTTTACTCAGTTCCAGGTGTCCTTTCAGTCTTGCCTCCACTGGGATTGCCTGGCTGCCATTCTGAAACATGGCAACAGTGACATTGTGTATGGTGGTATTCCCAAACACGTTCCTGTTCCTGACATGGAGTCCGTACAGTCTTTTGTTGACCATCACATTGATGTTACCTGAAACAGGCAGAAATTATTACTGTGGAGAGAGATTCCTGGGACAGAAATAACCACAGTTTTAGAAGTAATATATAAATTAACCAATAATTTAATATCAGGAGGAAGCAGAAGAATTTCCATTTATTATAATAGATAATCTTGCCTAATTGAGAGAGCAAATCAGTTTAGTGTTGAGGGTTTCTCTACTAGTGAGTGTCTGTGTTTAAAATAAATTACATAATATTTCTGGCAGCTGTTCCTTTATATTCACCAAGCTGCTTGTGCCCTTAGGCCATGGACTATACTGCACTCTCTCTGAAGAAAAATTTACAGAGGGACTGTGATCTACTACGGGTGTAATTGCAGGCTAAACTATCCCTCCAGTGACCTGCTCCACCCATGGGGCCATTCAAAGGAGTAGGAGTCTAAAGTCAGCTCCCACATATCAGAAGAGGAAAGAGGCCACCCACTATTTCCTTCAATCCATGAAAATATGAAAAATTCCAAACTATGTTTGTTCACTGAAAAGTACTCTCAAGCCAATGCCCCAAGGTTCATATTGTGTACTAAATACTCTCCTCTGCATTACACAGAATCACTGAAAGGTTTGGGCTGGAAGAGACCTTAAAGCCCATCTTGTTTCAACCCCTCTGCCATGGGCAGGGACACCTTCCACCAGAGCAGGTTGTTCAAACCCCCATCCAACCTGGCCTTGAACCCTTCCAGGGATGGAGCAGCCACAGCTTCTCAGGGGAACCTGTGCCATTGTCCAATCACCCTCATAATTAAGAATTTCTTCCTAATTTCCAATCTCACCCTGCCCTTTGTCAGTTTGAAGCCATTCCCCATTGTCCTTTCACTCCAGGCCCTTGTCCAAGGTCCCTCTCCAGCTCTCTTGGAGCCCCTTTAAGCACTGGAAGGGGCTCTAAGGTCTCCCTGGAGCCTTCCCTTCTCCAGGCTGAAAACCCCAGCTCCAGCCTGGCTCCAGAGCAGAGGGGCTCCAGCCCTCTGATCATCTCTGTGGTCTGCTCTGGACTTGCCCCAAGAGGCACTCATTGTTCTTCTGTCGGGGCCCCAGAGCTGAAAACATTGTGCAGCTCAGGAAGGATTACACTAAAATTAAAAAGCTTCCTTAGATAGCTGCAGATTAGAACAAAACACAAAGGAACAGAGTACCATCATGAATGTTGTTTTTGCACTTCAGTAATCCGTCCAGAGAAAGAAGATGAGGTATGGCCTTTAATCCAGTAAAAGTGTGTTGGACTCTTCCATTTAGGGACAAAACAAAACCAACTTTTCGCTCTCTGGCTCCCATGAAATCCATGTGAAACCTATTTTCGTTAAGCTTCAACTCAGAAGATAACAGAAGTCTAAAAGGACAGACATAAAAATTGCTAGTAAGATATTATTATGGTTGATTCAGGATTGTCAAGACACCCCTCCTCACTCAAAGCAGGATCCACGAGAGTAGGGTGCTCAAGAGTGTGTATGGTCAGGTTTGGAGTAGCTCCAAGTATGGAGACTCCACAGACTTTCTGGGCACTTGTTCCAGTGTTGTGAATCAGGCAATCAGATGCCTTGCAGTCAGCACATGCTGTTCACCAGATATTTATAAAACTCAGTAAAGCTTCACAGATTGGCAGACTAATTTTTCTTTCAATTTCTTGAATGCTTTTGTTACAGTTCCTAATAAAAGAAAGAGTTGGACAGAGTCTGAGTTGGAAACTGAGCCCTCTCTGTCACAATATGAAATATCTCTTTGCTGCTGATTTAAAAGCAGCATTAAGAATTCAGCTTAAAAAATAATTTTAGGTACCACCATCATTTGAGTTCGGTAAATGAGCCAACAATATTTCTTTGTATCTTGGCCCTGAATTGAACAGTGTTAGGGAAATATCTCACAGCTTTTTAGGGAAACCTGCTGGAGCAACAAAAAGCTCCATTTTCAGTTTTATAAGACTGAGACACAATTTTCACATTGCATTCAACAAACTATGCACTGAACTATCTGACTTTCTAGACTCAAGTATACTACACAAAATACCTACAAGTGAGGCATTCACTCCAGTGTTCATAGTGTTAGATTTCCCTCCTAGAAATTGGAACCCTCTTGAAAGACTGATGATGATTAAAGCCTGAGTGAAAATCCACTCCATGGGAAGAACACAACTACATAGTTCAGGGAAGTAAGATTCATTCCATCAGTCAGCAACTGAAGTCTGTACAGACTGCATCCTTTTAGCTGTTCCCCAGAAACATTCAACAGTTTATTTTTCTCTATATTCTCCCTGTAAAACAAATCCTAAACAAACTGTCATTCCAAAAATTGTAAGTGTTCTGTTTTCCTTCCTGGGAAGTGAACTGCAATAAATTGCTCTCTTACAGCTTACCCCAGTATTTAAACAAATTAATGCACTACTGGATGCCCAGGAATGTAAGCAAGCTGCGGAACCACAAGAAATATCCTTCTTGGAATGTTTTATCTTATTTTTAGTGTTTCTAGTAAATCTAATGTACTTCCTCTAAATTGTAGTAACTTCTGATTTCTTTAACTCTTATTTCCTCATTCTCCTTATCCCATCCAATTGGTAAACACTGAGACCTCTGCAGAAACACTAAATTCTTCACTACATACTTCTGTATTTGTGAAATTTGAAAAATCAGCTGAAACTTGGGAGGGCTGAATTTCTATTTCCCACCTCTGCCACCTCAGAGCTTTCTACAATATTTTAAAAACCTTATAATAAACACTGGGAAGTGCCCTTTTCCACTGGCATAGCTTGCACCATCGGTTCATTCAAAGTTCTCTATACAAAGTCCTAGGAAAGCACCTAGAAAACATTAACACAACTTACACCAACTTATGAAAAATAAGGAACAGAAGTATTTCAGTAATAGGGATAACACATGAACTGGCATTTATTCAGTGGCCTTGCTGCAGCCATATGAAAGTAGTTACATTTAAATTTGTATCACGGAACACTCCTCAGTTCCTCAATTAACCAACATTCTGATTTCTCTACCTTGATGGAAGTATTTTGCCCATGAGCTGGAACTGTACTGATTCTGGGATTGTCAGGACTGTCTGATGGAGAAAAGCCCTCAGTTCAACAATTCTAGCATTCCTTCTGTTTTCATTGTTCACATCAACCTCCAGCATCAGCACGCCCCTTCCATTGGAATGAAGGTGAAGGGAGCCATTGACATTGTTTTCACCATAACTCTTCAGGGCTGCCTGGGCCTGCACATAGTGAAAAAGGAGAGCAGGACATTAAGGACTTCAGATTATAGTACACAATGCAGAAACATCAGTTTGAGCAATGAGACTGCAGACAACAAGTTGGGACTGGGCAAAAGCAGAGAGGGGAGTGAAGGGCGAAAGGAGTTTTTAGTTCTCGTATTTGTTTCTCATCATCTAATTTTATTTGGCAATAAATTAAATTAATATTGCCCAAGTTGAGTCTGTTTTGTCTGTGAAGTTAATGGGTAAGTGATCTCCCTGTCTTTATCCCAACCCTGTCACCATGCTAGAGCTTTCACCAAAAGAATGTGAGCTACATTGTATTTTAGGTACAACTTAACTCTATTTTAAGAGTTTTCTGAATTTCAGCCAAAACACAAGCCAACTGTACAAACCACACGCAGCTATCTAGCCAGAACAAACTCTAAGTTAACTGTTTCCCTAACAATTTACACCTCTCCACTACAGTCATTGAGTGTATGAACTGCAAAAGCTTCAAGTTCAAGCAACACGACTGTAATTACCAGGGGACTGACCTGTGAAGACAGGTTTTTGTTGATGATGGCTGTTACACTCACACCACAGTCAAAGTGTTCCAGTTTAGTCTGCCTGGAAAACAGCTCCCCACTTAGGCCCATTGCTCGTGGAAATTCAAGCTATTTGACAAAGTAAAGTATCAGAACAGAACACTGCATTCCCACCAATTGCCTCATGTGATTTAATGTCTGAACTTCTAGCATGAAGTGGAAGATGCATACAAGCAAATGTGCATAAAATTTTATCAACTTTATCCCAAGATACTGAAAATTACATCAAATGCAGTAAAAAAAGCATGAAAACAAAAGGTCAACATGTGTCTTAAAAGGTATTATTGATACAAATTATTGATCCATAGCTGGACGTGCTGAGATACCTACAGTTATTTGTCAGGGCCAGGACTCAATGGGATTAGGACATTTACCAGCATCACACAACTACAGTTCTAAAGACAACACAGTAAAACAGTCACCGAGACATAAAAAATAAAATGCCAAAAATTTAAACCACCAATACCTGGAATGAGTGTGTCACATCCACGTGTAAAAGATGCCTAAAATCCATCTCACTGGATTTGTCCTGATACCTTGCTAGAAGACTGAGAACATCTTGCTTGTTCACCTTTAAGATAGTCTCAAACTCATGCTTCACCTGTGTGGTAAGAATGGGAGTAAGCAAACTGCATTGAGTATTAACCCTGTGTTTTATGAAAGATCACAGGAGTCATCCCTACACATCATGAGAAATGAAAGAGTTGCAAACTTTTATGTTTTGGCTCAGAATGAAAAACAAGAAAATCAGGAAAAATAGCTACATTTGGTAAGAAAGATTAATAGATACAGCTAGATGAGGGTGAGAACCCTGAATCCATTCTATCCCAGTACTTGTTATCATTAACATTCATGCATAATAATATTCTAAAAAACAATATATGAAATATTCTTATCCTAGCTTACTACACAACATAATATTATACAAAATTAAGGTGGTCCAAGGACATAATCAACCTCTGAACATTTTGATTGCAGCAGCTGTGTGGTGAGGAACTAAAGACCTATAGCAAGTTAGGTCTGAAAAGACAGTAAAGTGTAACTAAATAGGTAATGAACATCTCATCTCCTAATTGAATTTAATAGGAAATTTACTCACATTTTGATGACTTAGAGTTAAAATGCACATTTCAACATCTTTGGGGAACATCCTGTAGTTATAAGGATGAGTTAAGCCAGCACAAATCTAAAAAGAAGTTTGAGAGCAAATGCAAGGAACATGAGATACATGCAGTAAATTACTCATTTGCAGGCTGTTTTGGTATGTCAGATTAAAGGAAGTTCTTGGATAACTCACATAGGGGTTTTCAGGTTGGTAACCAAGTATAAGAGTCTGAACTGTTTCCTCCACCCCATTTAGCAAAACTTTTGTTTCCATAAAATAGTGCTTTTGCTTTTTGTCAACAGTAAATGTCTGCTGCAGAAGAAGGCTCTGCAGAAGGGGCACTTTAAAAGGATGCCTGGAAAAAAACCAAGAAGTAAACATAGTGTAAAAGATCTTAATAGACAACTACAAAAAGAAATCACGCAAATATCAACTTCAACTCCAAAATTATCAGTTACAGCCAGGGTCAGGTCAGGTACAGAAGTACAACACATAGTACCAGGACATTTACGAAACTACAGGGCATAATTACAACTTCATACAAACTCTACACACTTAGCAGAATTTTTTATAGTTTCCATCCTGAGTTTGGGAAAGGCCTGGAAGGGCATAGGAGAAGGTGCTGCTCTAAAATTGTGACATGCATAACCAGGACATACACCTGCTATACCTGCATGGCCAAGACTTCATTTTAAATAGGGACGGTGTCCAAAAGCTCCTGGCAGGTTTGAAAATCTCACCAATCCACATTTTCTCCTTTTTGTAGAAACAGTATCTACATGCCAAGAATCCAGTGCAACAGATGTTCAGCACTACACAGCTCTTGGAGTAGTTTACTACTTCAGTGCAATGTTTTATGGACTTTATTAAATATTTCTGCACATTTACTTAGTCAGACCTCTTGGAAACATGCACAAACTTTTATAAATTCAGACATGGGACTGCCTTTATACATGTTAGAATATCTGGTCCAGCTCTTCATTTACATACTTTTTTACTGAAAAGACACCTCACAGTGTTTTAGTTATCTCTGAGCTGCACAGTGGCTCCTAAGGCAGCCTGTGCACTCCTGTTGATCCTGCTATGCCTTAAGAAGGCTGAGATTTCCCCAGAGGTGATCCAGATGTCTCTAGTCTGAGCATACATTTTTACCAAGGCCTTCAGGTTATAGTAATGGATAATGAAGAGAGAAATTTCAGGGACAGCCAATATGTAGAAGCAGTGCACTCATTCTCATCAGAAAATGGAAACATATTCCAAAATCTAAACAAGACCATTTTTTACACATTTTAAGAGGATACCTTTGGCTTTAGAATGGCTATATAATGCCTAAGGACTGGGGAAAAGGCACATGGATGGCACAGAGGATCAGATCTGCATTTTGGAACTTCTCACCATTTCCAAGTTCGGATACACCAAGAATCCTGCTGTTTTCATGCAAGGAGGCTATGTGCCTGAGTTGCCAACAAACACGTCACAGCACACAGGCCTGTGGCCTTTGACAACTTTGTTCATTGTCATTTCAAGAGACCAAAAGCTAATGGATGCAAATAACCAGCCCAGGAAGGTGCTGTGCTTGAGCAAGTTCAGAGAGTCAGATGGGACAAAGCAGAGACTTTGTGCATGGGGCAGTTTCACTTTGTAAAGCCCAGAACATTTCCTAAGAGCACCAAGATGCACATTAAATTGGCCAAAACAATCTTAAAAGATAGAAATAAGAATACTAAACCTGAAATGGAAGGTTGCACGTTTTTGATAGAGCATCTTCTCCTTCCTCAGCTCTTTTATCTGACCTCCACACTGCAGTATGACAGGCAGACTTTTAAAATCTCTCCATACAATCTCCACAGAAAAGTTTGTCATCTTAGGCTGTGCTCAGATGATGAGACCAGAACAGGAAAGGACAATTGCATCAGATTTACTGCATTCATATTCAGGAACATCAATATAGAAACCATATTGTTCCACTGGCTGTAGCAAGGCTGTCATTTCTGCTGCAGTTTAAGTCCAGATCTCCATTAATTTCTCAGGGGATTGAAAGTGACATCAGTAGAAAACTAACTCCAGCAGAAGACAAATGCCCCCTAATGTATCACTTGAGTGTCACCTATTTGCAATATAAACAAGCTCTGGTACATACAAAACCTAACTCGATTTTAATAGTATGATGCTATGTTTAGAAAAAACTTCTTAAGTCTTCTTGCAAGGTATGAATGGACCAAAGTAACTGATCAAAGTACCTGTTTAGAGGAGAAACTGCTGATTAGCCTTCCTGTGCCACAGACATCAAGCAAAGGAAAAATTATTTTAAGACTGGAAGGAACGCAGAGATTAAAATAGCATATAAACCTGGGCTGTTACCATGCTCACTGGCATGCAAGAGATTCTGATTTGCCAAGGCAGTTGAACCTTCCACACCTGTCATACATCTGCATCAAATTGTGAGTAATCACATCTCCAGCTCTCTTTCTAGTTATGCAGTCTCTCCTCACCCTCTCCTCTCTGACTGTCTGTAGTTGGCCTCCCAAATAGGTGAGAACTACTCCAAACTATGCCACACAAGTTTTTGTTTTCTTTTTGAACCTAGTTTTACACTGCAGCCTGTCAGAAGAGACACAAATAGATGCAGCACTGCAAGGGTTTAAGTTTCAACACTAGCAATAATATCTTTCAGGAAGAGAGTGCTGAGTCAAAAAAATTGCTTTTGTTTTCTTTCTCACCATTGGCAGACTCTGATAGCTGGCTGTGAAGTTAAATTCCTGTTTTGTACCCTTTATCTTAAAGCAGAGAAGTTTGACTCGTTCATTATTCTCCAAATGAATCTCATTCTTCACAAGCTGATTCCACAGAGATATCATTTCACTATAGCTATGCAGAACACTCTTCCCAATACGATTAAACGTGGATGCCTGACAAACAAAGACATTAGTCTGGCTGAGCTAGGACAGACAGCATTTCATTGTGCAGCAGCACAGCACGGAGGTGACAGAATGATCATTTACAAGAACTGTTAGAAATGTGTGCCAGCTTTTCCATGATCAAAATACTCCAAATTGCCATACAGAGCTCAAAGTTCATTTTATCTTCTCTAAACAAGGTAGAGACAGAAAGCTAAATAGTTGAGAAGAAAACAGTTGATGAATACTTTTTTCTCATTCAAGAATGTTTCTCACATTCCTCCATGCTGTGCCTGAAGCAGCAGTGACCTAAGGAGGAAAAGCTGATAAAGGAACACCTTAATCATAAACATAAATCAAAGATTTAGACAATTGCACAGTGACAGAAATCTACCATATTGCTTAATGCACAGCAGCTTGATGAAATCAGTTTTAAACCTCTACTGCATAGCACAGTCTAAAATAAATTAAGAGGAAGCTTAGAAACCATAGACTCAAGGCATAGTGATGGCACAGAGCCCTGTCCCCAAAGCCATACACTCTGTGAAGCACCATGTCACCAACCTGCAGGTACGTGGTAGCTGGTGTGTAAATGTGAACTTTTCCTTCCTTCTCACTGCCTTGATCTTTATAGAATAGTTCCAGTACAAGGTCTTTAATGGAGAGAGCTTTTCCAGCTGTCAGCTCGGATGTCAATAAATAAGCAGAGTGCTGAGGCTGATGCAGTTTGTGGGCTGTGTACAGACGGAGCCACGGGGTGTCTATATTTATCTCACCTGCAAAGGACACGTATTAAAGCTGACAGAAACGTGAGATTTCAAGCTACCTGGATTCTAACTTCACATCAAGGCTGATAAGATCCTGGGGTTTCAGAATGAAGCTAAAATGCTACTATCAACCTTTTCTCTTCCAATTGCTAAAATCTCTGGGTGGTATATAATGAAATTAATGTCCTTCACTAGTGTAAGTGCAGCTGCTGGAAGAGGCCAGCCAGCTATGCTGTGGTAGGTTGGAGATTTCCAAACCTCAGCTAGACAAAGCCACAACAGACGTGATCTACTGCTAGTAACAGTCCTGACTGGAGCAGAAAGCTGGGCTGGACAACCTCCAGGGTCTCTCTCTTCCAACAAAAATCTTTATCACCCTGTTGCACTCACATGAAACTGCTCAGAAAAACCTGGCAGCAGCTTCCAGTACCTGCTTTTCTAATCACAGACTGGAAATGGTTTGTGGTACTTCACCTTCCCACTTCTTCAGGCCATTTCTGGATGCATCCTTCCACTGCAGCCCAGCAACAAATGGTACACGGTCATTATACTGCACCTCAAAGTTGGTGCTGCTCTGCAAATACACCTGAGAGCTGTGCAAGTGCTGCAGCTGGGTTCTGTAATTCACCTGTTTTTCCAGGACTTGCATGGTAAACTGGAAAAGAAGTGAAACTAATTTACATAAAAACAAGATCCCATTTTCAGGGGTGTCTAAGTCAATACACACACACAGTAGCAGGAAGGTCACAGCTTCTGCCTTTGCACATTTGCTGTTCACTCTATAGATTTTCATGCATGCTCACCAGTTACAGACTGAGGTTTCTTTAAAATGCATTTGTTACAACTATGGGAGATTAAAAAGAAAAATGCTGTAATATTCAGAGTTTTTACATCCTGCAACCTCCTTCCACATTGTGTCAGCAAAGCAGCTTTAGTAATTCTCTACAATAATTTTATATAAGTAAACACTGAAAAAACCTCAGACAAATTGCACCCAAACTTTTCCAGTATTTGCAAAATTTATCTTCTGGCAAATGTCAGAGATCTCAGTGTCTCTGGGCTAAGACCTCACCTAACTCAAAATTATTAGGTCAGGGTACTTGCCTTATATTATTAGTACATACCATATTTACAAAAAATGGTCTTAATAAAAAAATTTCAAAATTTCTTCTTAGTTTGTCTGTTAAATATTTGAAGTGAAGGTCTTACTTTTCAACCATCACTATTACCTCCACGAAATAGCTGACTACGGATGAACTGGAACTGTTCTTAAAGGCTTGGCTGATCAGCAGTTTCTTCTTGTTGTTTATTTCATCCCAGTGTTTCCCATAGTTCACTTCCATCTGGGAGGAAATCCAAGATGCACTCACTTCATGTTTCAGGTGAGCCTAAAGAAGAGAGCATCACCTTTTTGCTGTGAACTCTGCTTTCTGTCCATGTTGTGAGCCCCGAGTACAAGTGGCACGGGTACCCAGCACACAGAGTGCCTGGGGCAGTACCCACCTTGTGGCTGTAGGTGGGAGCCTGCACACAGTGAAACTCATGCCCCAGCTCCAGTCTGTACAAGCCCTGTGCACCCGTCTCCACTTGAACCTTCTGCTGCGTACTGCACTCGTGGCAAGGGGCTTTTGCCTCGCCTGTTCAAGTTAAATCACAAAGTTACCTATTCAAATAAATCAGAAGTAATCTTTCAAAATGTTAATAGTATAAATCTGGCACTGGCTTCAAGACTTCTGTTTTGAAAAATATCAAAGTTAGATTAATCTACTTTTACAGCTATATACTTATTGATTTATTCTACAAATGCAAAGGAAAGCACAAAGTTCATTACTTAAACAGAATTTTACCTGGTTGAAGTAAAAGCACTACAAACTAATCCTGATGAACCTTTACAGTATTCAATACTTTGATATAATTGTACTGATGTTCACCTGCTTCATCAACAAAATTAACTCACAATTACACTGCAGCCAGGGGAGCACAGCCAACTGCTTCCTAGAAACTGCCCCTCATGTTACTGAGTGCAGGTATGCAAACATCTGAAAACACAAATTGATTAGGAGCAATTCTCACTGAAAAACTGATTTTTAATCAGATGATGGATATGCTTGTGAAAAGCCCATTTTAAAAATGAATTGTTTTTATATGCAGACTCAAAGAGTAAACTTTATCCAACTGAAAAGAGAAACTCGTCCCAAGTTTCAGATCACAGTTTAAAAATAAACTGAAATCTTTCTATTGTGTTCTAAACACAGAGGCAAATGTTGTAGGAAAAATGAGTAATACAGAATACTTTTACTTTCCCTGTTTTTCAGGGTACCTAGGAGTCCGTATTTTATCCGCAGACCGTGAGCCCACAAGCCCTCATGCTGCTGGAGAAGAGCGACGGCGTGAACCCCAAGAACACCTGGAAGGTGAGTCTCCCCTTCCAACGAGTATTGGCTCAGCTCATCGCCAACCTTTTTCTCCAGAAATGCTACAGAAAAAACAGAAGTGATTATGCAGTGGTAGAACTTGAAGTTACTTCAGCTAGTCAAAGGAATACTACATACTGTCCCACCATGATGGACTCCCTGGGTAGTGAACAGATAAAAAGACGCAGAGCTGGATGCTCAATCTTTCTCCATCTCCACAGACAGCCTGCAGAGCACACTTACCACAACCTGCTTCAAGCATATTGAAATGAATCCAGCCAAAGCTGCTTCTCAGAGGAAATAGATTAGACAGACAGATCTTTTCATTAATTAAGGCCTAATGTGAGAACACGCGGATCTTTACCTCTACATAAAGCCAGAGCAAGGCCGTGGCTTTGCAGCAGTAAAACTGGTGCAGCCAAGTTCTCAGGTGCTAGGAGGCTGAAATCAGACCAGAGCTGGCTTTGATGCAGTCACTGGCAATCCATGTGAAAGCTAAGGATGAAAATTTCACCAAAAGATCCTCTTCCAAAAATCAAACTGGCCTTCTGCATTCCTTAAAAGTCAGTTCTATTTGAAAGTACTGTGTCACGGTATGACATTCCAGTAAAAAATGAGACCCTTAAACATCAATGATTGGTTTATTTCACTGTATTATTTTAATTTTAATGGATTGATGTTACACAAATATTAAGACTGTCTTTCTGATACTTTCTCCAGTATTTTCCTCTTAGCTTATTTGTGAGACAAAAAAGTCTTCCAAATTTTTAGAACAGGTCTTAAGAGACATTTAGCTACAAATATGTGTCTCTGCATTGTTTTGTATTAACAGAAGTGAAAAACAGCTGTTATTGTTTTGGCATGTTTTTGTTAAGCAATTCCTTATATCTTATTTCCTCCACCCTTTTCAGTAATTCAAAACAGACTTTTTTTTAAAAATTCTTTTATTCTGAAATATATATATATTCATATTAACTTATGAAGGATAATAATTTTAAAAAGCAGTATTTATGGATTTGAAAGGAATTTTAGGACTAGGTGTCCAAAACCAGGCAACCCTAACAAATAAGTGCTCCAGAACTTGCATTTATATGGCAAATACTTACTGTGCTCTAACCTGAAATAAATGCAGCATCCTTCAACAAATTATTCAGAGATGCTGAAAAAGCTATCTTCTTGCCAAGCTGTTTAGTGAAGTTTCCTGACAGAATGATAGGACTGCTTTGCTTTGTCAGCTTTACCTCCAGCTGGGTCATGTATCTCTGCTCTCCACTCAGCATCTGCAAGTCTATCATTCCCTAGAATAAACAAAAAATCAAAAAGCCAACCCCAACAAGACAAGTTGAATTGTCAACAAGACAAGTTGATTAAGTTTTGAGAAAGCAGTAGTATAGACTTGGGCATTTCAGAAATGAGATGAGAGGAAGAAGAAAATGTTTTTCTGTACATCTAACAACAAACATTCCACACCCCACAAAGCCTAAAACTTGCCATTGATAATAATGGGGAGGAAGGATAAATTTGTTTTTCCAGTTACACAGAAGTCACAGTGGTGCAAGATGCTACTTCCTTCAGCTTCTGCTGGTTTTAGGACTGAAATCACTACAAGTGTTGCAATACCAGGCCAGAAATAATTACGGTGTTACTGAAAGTATTGGCAGTCTCACAGGTATTTAGGTTAAAATTTAGCACTGAGTCTATCTCAAAAATACGTAATAAGGAGAACTGGTAATTTCTCTGATAGATTGCTCACAAAACTGTTTTTCAATAGGTATATTTTCATTGCCTTTCTTTTCTGTGCTTTTATGTAAGTATTCATCCTAGAAGGAGAGCTCATGAAATACAAACATACCTTAATGTAATACACATCTCGGTCATCCACTATCAGCTCCAGGTGCCCAACTCGTGAAGTTTTAGAAAACTCAATCTTCCCTTGGAGAAAAAGAAAACTTCAATTTTTCTTTACTGTTCAGTGACGCTTCATAAAACTGTACTCAAAATGATAGTTGTTCTTGTTATGAACCATAGATATAGAGATAGTAAAAATACAATAAATATCAGCTCAAAGGTAAAAAGTTAGGATCAGAATTTGCAAAGGCATTTTGCAAAGTGTCCTCAGAATAAACGGATAACTTTGAAAGGATATTCTGAGGAGAATAACTGAGAAGAGGCAATGAAGCTCTCTCCAACAAAAACAGGTTCTGGAACTGATTTAAACACTCCCTTTAGGCCTGTGCTAAAACTCCTAAGTTGTGTTGTGCTGTGGAGACATTTCAGGAGCTCAGAACACTGTGCACACAAAGCTTTGCACAGTGTAGGTAAATCTTCCCTGCAATCCATTTGGAAATAACCAGGATCCAAAAAAAAAAAAAGGAGTGAAAAATTCTAAATATGTGATCTGGTAGAATACATCAGCACAAAATATCACTTGATCCAGCATGCCAAAGAAGCTGAAATATGTTCTCTATATTATTACCATGTATTTATCAGTTGATATTTCCTCAACAGGTTTGTAGATTTTGTTCTATGTTAAACTGTGATTAAAATGTTATTTTTTATTATGATGCATGGCAATATCATAGTCAGTACTTAACTGATTTAGCAACACATAACTTCATATCATAACTAACAGAGCACAGCAAACTGAAACAGTAAGGCAAGTTCAGCATATATAAGAGATGTCAGGACAATACACCATGTACTTTAGCCTTCATTTCACCAATCCTGGTAACAGCTTTCTTCTCCAACATGATTTTATGAACCAGGAACCTCTGATTCTGCAAAATATAGTCTTAACCGAGATGCAAACCCCATTGGGAATGGGTGCTACCTAAAGCAGTAAACTGAACAGCTATCACATAATAATGTAGTTTCAGTGTTAGATTAGTGACTGAAATATACTGATATTTCTCAGCTAATTGTAATGAAGTTCTCCTAACTGATATTAGTTGATGATCAGGCTCTTAGTTGAAAAACCTACCATCAATCTTAATTTTTTTCTTAGGTTGTATAAATTGGATTCTGAATTTCTTCTGTGGGACACTAAAACTTAGGTCAACACCAACATCTCTTTTCAAGTCTGACTTTGGAGTCCCAATGAAGAAGTGAAAGACAGCTTCACTTGGGATCCATGAATTCTCCTGAAAGAAAGAAAGGATAACCACATTATTCATTGGCACACCATTTACAAAACAATCCCTCACACTGAGACAACAATGTGCACTGTTTCATAGACAAAAAGAGTATGCACCTACTGTCAGCATCAGTAATTTGTGTTCAGCTGTAGTGGGAATGGAGTTAATAATCACTCAGACCTTGGAATCCAGAAGTTGAATATGCAGTACTGATATTGACCACTCTGTCACCAGGGCAGCCAACTAAAACTAAAGCCTAAATCCAGCGTGCCAGTGGTACCTGAGCAATGTAATTATAGGCAGCTTCCACCATGTACTGCTGCAGGCCTCTGTCTTGCTTAGTCAATGTCACAGCCACTCTCAAAGGTACAGCCAGGGGGAAAACCAAGCCCCTGTCTGGGTCAGGATAGGACATTTCAGAACACAGCTGCCAGCCAATAATCTCAGACACTGGTGGAAGACAACAGTTGAACATTCAGTTAGAACAGCAAACGAAGAAAACATGAAAATGAACATTGCACTGTAGGCCTTTTAGAAATAATATGTGAAAAAAGAAACTCTACTGAATAAAATGATCTGTCACAGGTATTTCAGAATGCATTTCTAAGACAAACATAATAGCTGAACTCACCTTCCTCCCTAGTGCAAGACCTGGTTTCTGTGTGGTCTTGGAAGACATCTATATCTTCTGTCTCATTCACCACTCTGAAGTATAGTTTAGAGCTACAACCAAGAATTTGGAACAATAACTTAAATCCAATTATGCTAAAGTTGCAGCAATACTTAAACAAAATTCTCAGTTACATTCCACCTTCTCCCAGATGTGAAAAACAAGATGAAGTTCTGCAACGGTCAGTCTACATCTCTACTGATTATCACTGACTTTTATCCACAGTTTTCATGTTTAATCTGTCACTATCTTGAGATTCATCCACCATTCTTTACAGTCAGTATTAGATTTCTCTGCTTTGAGCAATTTGGTATAGTCAGCTTAAAGCAACTCCACTCACTTCCTGGCTTCTAGATAATTTTTCCCCCTTAGGCTATGTATGGACATCAGTTTTGTTCCAGTCTTGAAGTTCTCCCAGGATTCAGGACTTCATTAAACTGCTGATACAAAAATCATGGTCTCTGCACTTGATGGGAGCAAGAGAGTTAATGCAACATCTAACAGACTCTTCAGTCAGGCTTTTGTTCAAACAGTGCACAGTACAGGTTTGTGATTATTTTGACTTTCATTATGGTCTGTCATCTATCCGAGCTGACAGAACCAGAATTGCATCTGTAAGTTTCCCACAGCCCTAAGGGAATTAATGGTTTAAATGTGAAGTCCAGAGAGTTTCAGCCCTTTTCTGAACTGCATATCCTGTGGCACCATGATGTCCAAAATCAAGAGAAACACAAAGAAGTGGCAATCCACAAACTGTAAATACTTCATCTGCTGTCATGTCCAAGACATGCTGGCATATCATTTACAATATGACTTCTCTTGGACTTCTATCAGAAATAAAAGTCCAAATGAAAGAGAAAGCCAGTAGGATAAAATGAACTAAAAAGCCTTTTTGTGTTGTAAGGATTGTATTAACACAAGCAATTAATCTGCTCAACATCTGACAGTTGTTGAGGTTGTATGTTACAATGCAACCTTTACCTAACATTAGGGAACCTAACTAAAAACCAAGCAGAAATGTTTGGGCACACTTTATTATTACTATATTCCAAATTACTCCAGCATTTTGCTATATACCATCTGTGGAAGCAATGCAAAGCTTTTCCTCCACCATTTTAATATCTTCATCTAGATTCTTTGGATACTAAAGTTCCAGAACCAGCACTAATACTCAGTAGGAAAAAACAGGGGAATATGAAAAATTCATTTCCATCTTTTGTTGTAAGGCTTTGATATGAATGTACGTTTTAATGGTAAAATAATAGAAAATGCAAAGAATAATTTCCCCTTCCTTTTCTTCTGCATGGCAGATTTGGACTATGAGTCAGCCTGAAACAGCTTGTTTTCTGACAAAATCTATTTCTGCTCTATCAATCAACCTGTAAGTTAAACTCTGATTGAAGAAAGTTAACAGTTACTGTTTAGAAGATACCCTTGCTTAATCTTACCTGAAATTAATTATCTCCATAGATTCTTCTGGAGTGTTCAAGAAAACTTTGAGTTCTTTCCCTTTCTTCACCTGGATTCCCCCATCAAGACTAGTAGATGTCCTCATCCCTGTTAACCACTTTATTCCAGCTTGTCCCAGAGTCCCCGCAGTTCCCATTTGAACAGAAAGCTGGACAAATGCACTGTTGAAAGATTCATGTACATATCCTTCTAGGAAATGCAGTTTCTTTTTAAAGCACTTAATTTAAACCTCTTCAATAAATACACAGCGTTTGATGCTGTAACACAGTATATCCTGTGATTAAAATAATGAACTATTTTGTTTCAGGAAATAACTGAAAAGATTGCACGTACCCCGACACACACACTCGAACATGAATCAAAGTACTGTTTAGTGTATCTCCTAAGGAAGGGATTTGAACCCAGACTTCAGCATGAAATGTTAAGAAAGGGGAAGTGATTAGAGCTGAGTATCACAGGACAGGTTTCTCTCTGTCTGTACAGCACTTAGGGAAGTTTAGTAACATGTTCAGTATGTACAAAAGCTACAGAAGCCAGGAAAGGAAATACAGCGTTAAATCATTCACTGGTGTGTACACCCATAACCTGTAACAGCATGTTTGATCCTGGGAAAAATCCACTTGTAACAGGTAAAGCATTCAAAAAATCATCTGCATGCAAGCAGACTCCTAAAGGAGTTTGATTTAGAGATAGAGAGGAATAGTCAGCTTAAGCCAGTACTGGAATAACACAGCAAGGGAGTTCGAAATCAGACAGGCAGGGCAGGAAAGCGCTGCTTCCCTTACACCATGGCAACCATTCAGCAACAGAAGGCTGATGACTGCTTTTGTTCCTCAGGAATCTCCTAATTGATTAAAAGGCATTCACACAAAACTTTCACATCAGGAATTGCTACTTTAAATCAGTAATATGCGAAAGTGACACATTTGCAGCAGTTATTACCTTGGCTTGATATATCCATTTAGAAAGAAATTGGACTGTTTTTTGAAATCTGCATTCCCTTTGATTTTTATGTTGATTGCTGCTGAGGCATTGACTGCCAGCTGAACAGGAAAGCCTGAAATTGCTGGAAACTGCAACTCTTCAGTAGCCAAACTCATCCTTTTATTAAACTGGACCTCCTGCCCCTGTGGTGAAAAAGCCCAAACAAAAACTAGAATTTTATTTTGCATAATAGAGTCAGCATTCAAGAATTTTTCCAGATACAACTTTTGACTGCATCTATCTGTTGTGAAAGTGCTTTTACCCGAGCCGATCTGGGACATAAAGAGGAAAGCAGCCCAAAGCCTGCATATGGCCATGGCATGAATCAGACACCAGTCCTTACCCCAGTTAAAAAAAGAATTTGCATATAAGCATGGATGGATTTGAATGAGAGAAGCAAGAAGCAAGAACCATTAGACAGCAGAACAAGTCTTTGCCTAATGTACTGAATGCTGTTTAAACCAAATACACACTGGAGTCTTTTAGAGTTTAATTCAGAGAAACAACAAGTAATATTTTGTATCTTTTACATATCTGTCAGAAAGCAGTCTCTCAAGATATTTACTTTCAAATAGAAAAAAGGTTCCTTTTACCTTCAGAAGTTTGACAGCCAGCTCAGCCAGATTTAAGGAATAATGTTTAATTTGTTTTTTTAAATCTTCACAATCTAAGAAGCTAAGTTCATTTCCAAAGATCTTCATGCTCAGCTCACATTTCAGTGCCTCCTTTCGTACTGTTCTCCCGGTGAACTGCAGTGATAAAGAAAGAAATCAAAGGGAATGGTGTTACAATTTCCTTTCAAACTCAAAATAAACAATTCCTCAGTGCAGGCCATGCTGTTAGTAAAGAGACATTCAAATACTTTGGAGACCACTTAAGACCCTGGATTAGTAGCTGTTCTTTCCAGCTACACTTCAGCTTCATACCACACAAGCTGGCTGTCACTATGAACACTGCTCATGTCCAATCCTAAAATGACAGGCAAAGGAGAAGCATTGCAATACATACCCACAAACAGATGAAGCTTTGAAAAATACAATCTCAAAACAACATTAGGGGTGCTTTGACTGCTAAATAAACTGCTAAATAAACTGCTAGGAAGTAAAAATTTTATATTTTCTCTCCTAATGATTCTATAATACCACAGCAACACAATATGATCATGAGCTTATTCTTTAAGAAGAAACCCTAAGAAGATGAGTCTCAAGAAGAGAGATGATCTAAGACAAACTAAATTAATAACAGTCCCTGAGTTTTCCAGCTAATACATCAACAATTGAAGTCAATTCTCAGAGCTTTCCTGTTGTGTACATAAAACATAGCTCTCTCCAAAAATGGGTAAATTCACAAAGGGTCAGTGTAACATCTGACATCAAACTGGGAGTTAGATTGCAAACAACAGGACTCAGGAACTCAACAACAAGTAGCTTTTTACAGTGGCACAGCAGCCAATAGATAAAAGCACATCAGCATAAAGGGACCAGAGCTCAAAATAATGAGAGGAAGCCCGAAACACAGGCAACATAATCCCATGTCTGATTATCATTGTTTTGAGACAATAAAACAATCTGAAAAATACTAAAGATCTGGCTCTTTGCTGCTCTGTATTTTCTGCACTGTTACATTCTCTGCAAGTGAGCAGAATGAGTTACATGTGCTTTATGCAAAGGAGTCACAGTAATCCAGAGCAGTTGTCCACCACAAGATGGGGCCCTCTGCTTGACTGAGAAACGTAATTAATTTTTCCAAGATCTACAGGTTCAGTTACCTTTTTGACTAACTCATTCATCTTACTGTATTTTCTACCAAGACAGTTTTGCTTTGTTTTTCTCAGCTTTGGCTTGCCAAACTTGGTCACAAGATGATCAGTGGGGCTATATCGCTTCGAAGTCAGGTTCCTCTGCTTGACTTTCTCTGCTGTTTTCACTGGGGTTTCTGACTTGTGGTTTTCTTCATCAGTATTTCCAAAAAAATAGTCACTGAAAGTAGCAGATTTTGGCCCAAAACCCTTCTCTATGAGAGTTTCAGCATTCTCCAATCGCACACCAACCTGGTGAAAAGCACACAGCAGTGAAAAGCCTAACAGTGACATGTACAGGCCATGGCCAGCTCTAAACCAGAAAACCAAATATACAACCAGATGCAACCAACAGAAAAGATTTGCCAAGCAAGATCACAGTAGTCTACAAAGTTTAGCATTCCACCTCCTTCAGCATTCAATACTGAATATTTCAGAATTAAATCTTCCCATAAAAATTAGATATATAAAGCTCAGTCCAAAATAAAAACCCTTTTTCATTCAGGTACTGTGGTTACACCGTGAAGGGCCAGAAGGGGCTACTGCTATTTTGGCACGTTAAAAGCAGTATTTTGGCTGGAAAACACCAATACACCCTTTTCATGCTCTGAAATAAGATTCTGTTTCAAAGTTTGCTTAAACCAGAATTACTAACACACATAAATCCAGGGTATGTGACACGGAAAAAATTATTGTGTTCTCTTGCAAGCTTAAACTTGAGATCTGAAGGCTATACCAAATTCTTTCTTTCACATGCATGTTGTTACCTGGCACAGCAGAGGCACAGCTAAAGATGATGAGGTCGCAAGCAGGTCATGGAAATATCCCAAGCACTGGATGCTCAGTGGCACTAGAACAGTGACTTCAGCTACGTACAAATGAGTCCGTCTCCTGTATTAAAGGAATGGTGCACCCAAGCCAATCCATTTTCCATTGTACATCAAGAAAAGGAGTCTTACTATCCTAAACAGGAGCCAGAGCAGTGTCTCAGGAAGCACCGACTTTAATGTTTCATTTGAATCAACAAGAGCTGAGTATAAGTCACTTTCCTAGAGCATGGCACTAGCAGAACGACAGTGCTTTTACTTTGACTAAGCCCATTACACAGAAGATTCACCAGTCTGAGGCAACTGTGCTACAGCAGTGAAAAGCACACTTTGCTAAAGGAACTGCAACAGGAAAACAGAAGATGTTTTGTACTTCAATATACCAAGTGTCATTTGAGGAGGGGAATAAAAAACCCCCACAATTAAAAAACCCATAAACTTGCCTCCAGGAGATTTATAGCCTGTCCCATAAGGTGAACAGTCAAATTTGTCATGACTGATCGTGGTAGAAAAGATGCAGGAGAAAAGACCACTGATGCTTCCATATTTGCACCTGCACCAGCTGCAATGGAAAATACCAGATATCTGTCAGCTGGAGATCAGCTGTTCTCATACACTTTGCAAAATTCGTAATAATTTGGAAAACTCTAACTCCATTCAGTAAGAGGATAGTGAATGAAACATTGTCAGTAAGTGAAACTCTTTAACTTTTTAAGACAGCAAAGACATTACTGTAAGTAACTTCCATTTACTGGAATTCCATATTTACTGGATATCACTAGGTATTATCTCACTAACATCAAAAGGAAAGTATTTATGATACATAAGATACATAAATGCACTGGAAGAAATGGACAGAAAATCAAAATGTGACTCAGAAAAACATCATCTAGCGTTTTCACTGAAAACAAATGAATAGATAGTAAAACTGGAAGGAAGTAGTTTGACTCTTTTCTTAAACCAAGGACAGCACATGAATCAGGAGGGAAAAAAACATCCCAATTCCCTGTTGCTGCAAAGGAAGTTAACTAAGGAAGGAATTAAAAGTTGATGCTCACAAAAATAATCTTAAATGTTCTGTAGTTCTTAGTCTCCTCTCTCACAAGAGGCAAAGGTGCATGGTATCTGGTTGGCTGGAAATACATTTCATATACTCCAATTAAGGTCAAAGCAGAATCAAGCTTACATTTGCATACTGGACAATATTAAAATAATAAAAATCAAAGTTCTCTGGAGCAAGTGGTAAAGTGATAGAAAAGTCATGTGGGATTTTAATAATCCATATGCTGCCAAGCATTAAGTTCTAAAACTCCACATACCTGAGTGAAACGTGACATCAGAATATGAGGAGTATTTCCATGTCTCCCGGTCAAAATCTTTGCTAAGGATTTCATCAGGAATAGAATCTCGAAGGTGCTCCTTCAGTGGATCATCTGTCTCCAGGAGCTGAGAGAGATGACTCCAAACAAAGGAGCCCACTAAAATTCAACAAAGAAAAGCATTTGGAAATCAGAGAAAAATTAAAAGAGTTTTAAAAACAGATACAGTAAATATTTTTATTTATTTATACCACCATTAATTCTAAGCCATTCTCCTGACTACAACAGAACTCATTCATTTTCAGCATGATTAAAACCAGTCTGATGCACCTACTGCAACAGCACTTTAAACAAAAAAATGCACACACAACTAAACAATTGTGATTCAGAATTAGTATTTCTGCATGACACTGTGTGGAGTCCCAGTTTGGCCATGTATGTGTTGTGTTGTGGAGGGCAAATATTTCCCATATATTCTGGAGTCTGGTTCTTAAACAGTGGGTTTTTGTCTCCTGAAGACAAAAGATAGTAGGCTCCAGTGCTAGTTCAGTGCACAGACACCGAATACTGATGTAACTGCATTTTTCACAACACAATTTCTTTTTTTCAGATTTTGTTTTCTGAACGCGGGAACTAAAAACTAACATGTGCCCTATGCCTTCAAAAGCACTTGTTATTCAAACATTTATTACATAAATTATTTAGCTGTCACATCAACAAAAGACAAAGGAAAGAAATTAAGAATATTCATGAGTGCTGCATTAAATTGTTTAAAACATACAACGTTTTGGACGGACTTATAGAGCTCCCTCATAAATCAGACAAATTGAATTTTCTGCATGGAATCATGTGGAGGAGTCACTGAGGGTACACCTTGACAGGATTTTGGAAGTGCATGCAATTTCTCTGTGTCTGAACTCTGAACGGAGAGGAACGAGTGCCCTCCAAACCACAAGCCATATCAGCAGGGGAACACAATGCTGAGCCTGAACTCACCATCACTGCAGGACACACTGGTCCGGACATAACATCCTGGGAAAATGGGTACCAGCTCCAAGTCAGAGCTGGCCAGGATCCAGGCAAGGTGCAGACAGAGCCTGTTTCATCTGCCTGCAAACAATCTTATAGATACCCTTCTCATATTTGCTTCTTCTTGACAGATGTAAATGCAGAGGATTAGTCTAGAGATATCTTCACTGAACATGGTGAAATCATTTTAGGATATTGCAACTTTTTTTTCTGCAACCTGCTTCTTTCTCACCTTAACAAAATGCAATTTGCAGTTATCCATTTGTATTGCTAATGCACTGAACATCACAGTTGTTCCATGTGTCCTTCTCAAGAGCCTTCAGTGAATGAAATGCTGCCAGTAGAAGGAACTAATTCTATGAAAAGTCAGTCCTTACTGACTATTGCTAAACTAACAATATCACAGTTTCAATATAAAATGTCACACTCATACAAACAATCATTTAGAAACCATCTACAAAGCATTGAGATGAAATAAAAATTGATATAGGTTTGTACCATTACACCTGCAAAGTAAATGTCACATGGAAGTATCAGTTAGGAACACGTAAGACTTCAGTAGATGCTCGACTGACCTTGGCTGGATGTTTCTTTCAGCAAAGTCTTTTGTACTTGTTTAAATAACTCTTCATGTGGACATTTCATTGCTATATAATAAGCAGCAATTCTTATTTCCACATCTTCACTGGTTGCTTGATACAACTGAAGTAATATGGCATTCTAAGAGAGAAAGATAAAAATATAAAATCAATTATGATTTACTCCCCTAAACCACCTCACATGCACTTTCAGGTCCAGGCGGGTGTTTTGTTCCCAAAGAGCTACTGCTACATTTATAGCTATTGCCTTATACCTGACAAAGTCTCTTTGTGTAACATGGACACAAATGTACGTACATACAGTCTACACTACCTTATCCACAAATTCCTGAACAAACTGTCATTATGACCTTGAATCCCATACTGATGAATTGATACAGGACTCTGCAACACAGAGCCTCCCTTGCCAGCACAACTGTTAAGGATGGTTTTATTCCACCACAGGGGAGACTTGTCTATCATGCCTCTCACATGTGCCACAGCCAATACACAGACAACAGTGGCCATGGTTTTGTTCACAGGCTATTAAGATCACTACTTCTGGTCTCAGTCAAAGAGCAGGACTACAACAAATTTATTCTGTTCAGTATTTCCCTGGTATCAACAAAGATGATTTTTTTTTGTGAACTGCCAGGAATTAAGAAACTGGTGACTGATACTACTAGTATTTTTATTAGCATTTAACAACCCCAGTCCACCAGTTCATTTGCTAGACAATGATGTGGTATATGACAACATACAGACTTGATACTTTGAACAGGTCTAATGAGCAACACCAAGCTTCATAACTGCAGAACAAGTGAATCACACCAATCCATGCTGAAATTAAATTCTAAAAAGCCATAGAAAGATGCTTCTCCAAGTGCAAGTCCATGTGAAGCTTCTTGTTCTTCTGGAGCAGGACTGTCAGCTTTACCCAGGCCAGCACTCCTGCCTTTGCCATTCTTTTAAGTATCAAGGTATTAGACATAAACAAGTTTTGAACTTTTTTTCCATTAAAACATATAACAAAATGTTCTAACTATGGCAGTGTATTGCATATCTCAACAAGCTTCTCACATTAATACTTTATATTTCAGAGAATGAAACAGACTACGGGAAAATCAAGTCCTGTGGGTTCTTAGCCATAATGCCCCCAGACATGAGGCACCCAACTGAAGTGACTAAGAAGTCACAAACACTGCCTCAGTCACTGGATGTGTTACCTCAACTGCAGCAAAGCACATTATAGGTCTGCTCATCTGGGTGGTTCTACCCTTCTGTCCCACAGCAGAGAGGCTCTGCTGGAACACTTCCACACTTGTTCCTTATCTGTTTGCGTGTTTTGTGACTATTCCGAAACTCCGAAGTCTGTGGCAGTGCCAGGAAGCCATCAGTCACCTCTGGCAGTAAATCACTCACCCGGACAGAGCAGGGCATGCGCCGGAAGGCTTGGACAGCAGCGAGGCGAATTTCCACGGGATGACTCTTCAGGGAAACACACGCGCTCAAAGCAGGAGCCAGCGAGGCCGCTGCCAGTCCCGCATTTCCGATGGCTTTCAACACCAGCTGCATCTGTAAATGCAAATCAAGGTAGAACAGAAAGCTCTCCGTGTGCTGTCAGCCGTACATTGAATTTTATGGCAGTAACATTTTCTGTGCAAAACTCTGTTTAAAATGATTACCGGTCATTTGGAGAGTTTACTGCAGCCCCTATTGTATCACCTACACTCTGGCTTTACTGGGAGGACAAGACACACATGGACCGCTGTTCTGTTCTAATGCCATGTGGCACTTGTAAGCAGAACCTAACCAAGTTAGACTTGGGGGAATACAAAATCATTTTTAAAAGCCTGCATTGCAACAGAAAAGCAAAAGTCACATATTTTATGTACTGGAAAAATTTTTCAAGTACTTTGATATTTTGTCCCTTTTGATCACAAGTATTTTGACCTTTTACTGATTCAACATGGAGTTCTGCACACAGTAACTAAATTACTAAAACACAATTAACTAAATTACTAAAAACACAATTTGTCAACAGGTAGCTGTTTTTCATACTGATCAACAGTATGAAGTTTGCTTCATAGGGAAACCCAAGACTTTTCCTTATTTCCACACACAAGAACACCCTTACTGATAGCTTGTACTTGTTGGATTAAAAAAATTTTATCAGCCCCTTCTAGCAAGGAATATTCATTTACTTAGCTTGTATTCATGGCTTTCTGGAAATCCAATGAATACCATTTTCATCAAACATGTTTTAGATCATAAAGGGAACAGAAAAGTAAAGCACTATATCATATGCCTCTGTATAACCAATACCTTGCTGAGATGTTCTGAATGTTCCACAGTACAGTTTTCTCCCAAAAATTTCCCAAGAGTCCTCATCACACTCTGCACAGCAGGTACACTGTCACAGGAGCTGTGAGCTGAACAGAACCTATGTACAAGGGCAGTTACTCCCAAGAAGCAGCTCTGGCTTGCTCTAGGTGACTTCAGCAAAGGCTGTAAACAAGTACAAAAAGAACAAGGTGTTTCAGAAAAGTCACAAGAATGACTATTGTAACATACCACAGATAATAAATGTATCAAAATATTTACATACTAAAACTCAATCCCAACAAAATTACCTGGACAGAGCTTTGTACAAATCCGTGAAAAAGATGAGCCACCTAGACTCATTACAAATTAAAAAAGAAAAAGCAGCATCCACTCACAGCAAGAGATTCAATCATGCCTGAGGTGGGATTAGAAATGAATGTAAATGACCAGAAGAAATATTCTACTTTGTCTTCCTCAACTTCTCCAGAAGCTATGAGGTCTTTCATTAGGACAACACATGCCTCTGTAGCACAAGATGGGAGAGCATCTATTAATGGTTGCCTGTAACAAAGAAAAAAAGTACAGCAAATCTGAAACAACCAAAATACTCAAGAATCACATAACAAATACATTGATGCTGGGCTTCTTTCAAAGTAAATAAAAGTCCAGTGGCTTAGCAAATGCCAGATCCCACAGAAATAAATATTATCTTTTGGTTTAGTGGCCTTATGGAAATATGCCTCAGCCAGGATGTGATGGAATTGCACTGGTGTGTCAAGAACTGTATCTAACCAGATTTTCAAGAAAATATTCAATTGCTTTCTCTGAAAATAAAGCCACATCATATCCCAGGTTTGACTTCTAAAGACTGAGGTACCTTAAAGCCCTGATTTTTTATTAAGGTGGTTTTTTTCCTTTCCTCCCACCTGTAACACCAGAAACAAATTAAAATATTAAAACTGAATTGACTAGCTTGTACTTCCTGTGCTTTTTTAGACCTTATCTAAGGGGAAAGCTTACACCAGCATGACAGACAATACACATTTCAGCTCTTAAGAGTTCCTCTGTAAATAATCTGTCCCTGCCTCCTATACTGATGGAAGGACACTTTTGCATTAACTAGAAAGCAGTCAAACTAAATGGTGTAAAAGCATCAGAGAGTAGTCTGCATGGGATTCTTATTCACTCCTGAATTTAATAACCATGTCCTGAGTAAAATCAGTCTAAAGTTAATATAAAAGAGGCAGATTAGTTTAATTACTGTCTAATACTGAAGAATATTAGCATGACTCATTGTCAAAGGATGAGAATAAACCTAACCCAAACCAAAATTTGCCCATTTTGCCTCAAGTAAAGTTAAAGATATTGTTGCAAACACAGAAGCTGGCACTAGATTATTTTCAAACAGGCTGATGACATTTTGTACTGAAACCAAGTAAAAGAATTGTTTTATTGTTTTCAATTTTGTGAAGGGAGAAAAATTCAGTACTGATTTTAATAATATTGGATTAGTATTTCTGATAGTCTCAAACCATTGGATCAGAACTATTCCTGACTGCAGAGCAGTAGGGCCTTGATCTTTAAACCCACAGTTCTACAGCTGGTATGAACCATCCTGAGATCCAGCTGCTACTGAAAGACACAGCTCCACCACATCCATACTCCCAGCCTAACATCTGTCTCCTCTCCCCATGACTACTAAGGGCATTGAAGGTACAGATCCAGGTAAGCTTTTTCATAACAAAAGGCAACATAAGCTTAAAACCGGCAGAACTGATTTCCAACCAAGCCATGACTCAGGTTTCCCATTCACATTGCTTTGGAAACAGGAAGTCTGGGTGTGGGAATCGGCATGGGACAAGAAAGTCTATTTTGTACATAACATTCATTCAGTAAGGAGAGAATATCATCCCTCTGCTACACAAACAAGATCTGCAATACAAATTATTCCTTTAAAATGCTCCAAAATTAAATCCAACATCTGGGCACATATTTAAAACATTTAACTACTTTAAATATTTGCAAAACATTTCTTTCCTGTATATTTTTGAATGCAATTACTAAAGGAGCCTTACCAGTTGTCTCTGCACTTAAATGAAGATCTTTGCCATAGTGCTCTCAAGGCCTCAAGAGAAAGATGTCGAAGCTCAAACACGAGAGTCATGAAAAGGTCTGCAGTCTGTAAGTGCACAACCACAACTGTAATATTCCTGCTGTGCAGAAACCAGCTTCAGAGAACAGAGCACAAGTGGTTATACTGGCACTGCCATTGATTTACAATGTAACCTGAGAGTAAATCCTCCTTTCTTCCCAGTGTCCTTACATTCCTTCCCTCACTTGCTTTTCTCTCCAGACTGCAAACACATATGGAGAAGGGCTTTTGCTTTGGATGTCAGTCAGTCCCTCAGACAACAGTGCTCAGTGACTACCATGCACACCACTGGCATACAAATGAATAATAAACAAAATGCAACACTGTGGTTACAATCCAGAAGAGAAAGTCAATCTTTTCTGAGTTTGTATAGCAAGATCCTGATTTATGACCAGAACTGCTGACATGGCTTTGACACAAATGAAAATACAGTCAAGCTAACTGCATAATAGTCTTGGGTTTATGCGAAAGATCATTTAACTAAGGTTTGGGCAACAGTTAGAAGTTTCACTTGAGAACCCTTGGGCTGTGAAAAATTATTACATCTTACTGGAGAAAAGCCCAGGATAACTGCCCTTACCTCTGCAGGCAGCACAGGATTAGCTGGAGACATAGAGGCGGAAGAGCTGTTCTCTCTCGCTAAGAGGAACTGCTACATCATACAGCAGCTATTTTACCTGGTATTTTAAAGGCTATATAGCACGTGGATGTGTTCGTCTGATCCAAATTTCAAGAAAGAAGAATGAGAAACAATTTTTCTCATTACTTGAAAAATTAGCAGAATTTTCAATACAGTATCTTGTACGTTCATTTTAATCAAACTTTATAATGTGTAAGTTTTAAACATGGTCCATGTCAGATTCACTTCAATGCTTTATTCACCTCAGATGTGAAAGGCTTAGACATAGGACTAAATTTCTGGTTCCAAAGACAACATTTTTCTTCATGGAAAAGTCATACAAACAAAGTCTAATTCCACTAAGTCACATTTCCAAAGGTTTGGGGAGAGACCTACTTTGACTTCCTGACCTTCCTTCCAGGAGCTACTCCAAAAAACAATAAAAACATGGAATAACCCAGTGCCAGCATTTGATTTTAATTTAAGGCTGCCAAGACATTTTCAGTAACAAGAAGCTGTCTTTCAGTAAGAAGTCTGAGTAATTTCTTACTGTTTTGTTTGATAGGCTGAGGGAGTAATTTGTCAGATCCGACATAGATACAGTTTATGTTTTTATTCTTTTGGGATTTATATTATTTTTAGAAATAATACATTAATTTCATCAAACTAAAATTTGTTCTCGCACTTGAAGCCCCACCTATGTATTAATTCTGTTAACATTTATCATTCCATAGCTAAAATTCAGATAGATCCACATGCATTCCCTTCTATTCCATTCTATCCCATCATTACCATTAAGGTCTATTTTAAAAAGAAATTACAATCATGGACACTACAGAGCTAGTGAAATAGATTACATTTGATGGGCTATAAAACATTCAGAGAACTGTGTTTTATACAATTTTTAAAAGCATTTCTAAAGCATGGGCCTTGTGTGCATTTTTCCACAGGCAAATCCACTCTGGGCAGTATGAGCGGGGGGCTGGGGACGCTCCCAGATCTCATCCCAAGGAGCTGTGTGCAGCTGCTGCTGAGCCCAGGTGGCCCAGCAGCTGGAGCCTGCAGCACAGTTCAAGATAAAACTGCCAGACTGATGCACTTTCAGGTGATACAATTCTAGACTGTAGACTGACTTCATTCTGCTTCACACCTGCTGACTAGACAAGCTCCCATCTAATAACTTCACGCAAAATTTTGCAGAG
Organism: Machaerirhynchus nigripectus; assembly: GCA_013397975.1. Classification (NCBI taxonomy): domain Eukaryota; kingdom Metazoa; phylum Chordata; class Aves; order Passeriformes; family Dicruridae; genus Machaerirhynchus; species Machaerirhynchus nigripectus. The sequence goes on from VZRQ01004251.1 coordinate 1,082,052, forward strand.
AAACAGTTATTTTTGCTTTCTAATAATAAAGCTTTAGAATGAACTGTCTGACCAGGTGGGCTGTTTTCATTTTCTAAGGTCGGCTGCATTGAAATTGAGCTGTCATTGCAAATTCCTCTATTTGTAGTGTCATAACAAACTACATTCAAATCTGACTTCCATTCCCACCTCTGAAAGAAACATAAGAAAGCCTGGCTTTTAGTCTACATAGAAGCTTGTTTTTCCTTCTACCTGCAGGCTTGCCATATTTTTAAAAAAAGAAACTAGGTAGAAGCAAGCAATTAGAATGCCTTACCAGGAAAAAAAACAAAAACAAAAACAAAAACAAAAGCAAAAAACAGGAAATAACCTTGCTCCAATGCCCTGAAAGTAAACTTTTTTTACTGGGGTCCAGGAGCAAGGCAAAGCAAATCTGACATCCTCTTGCCCACACTGCTCAGTGTATACAGAGCCACATTCACCAGAGCTACTGACCAAGCACCAAAACCCAGCCAGCCACTGGAAATGCAGCCCCAGCAGAAGTGGTGTGACAGGCTTTCCTCCAGCCTCTCTCAAGAGAGGGTCCCTTCTCCCCATCCCTTTTTCCATTCTTTGTCAGTATGCAGCTTGTTCACTTAATGGTCCATTAGCTAATCTACATCCACATTGAAATTCAATCTTGTCTTATAATAGCATTAAAAAATTAAACAACAACTTTGCTTCCTTAGAAATGACACAGTCTCCACCTCCATTTTCTCATCCCTTCACTGTTTTCCCTGGAGTTGGAGATTTTCCCTTCCATTTATTCTTGGTTTTGTGTCCTGAAAGAAATGCATAATCTCACCTCATTCAGAGTCAAACAATAAAGGGACAAACAAGCTATACATGCATAACAGCGCAGCTGTCTCCCAAGCAACACTGTGGGCCCAAAGGACATTTTATTGGTTGAAATGAGGGATGATAAAGATTCTCTTTGAAATGTCTTGTCACACAGAAAGAACACCCTGAAACAGTGAAAATGGTTGACAGCCAATCAAACCCTTTGCTGGGACAGGCACATGATGAATAATTCACCTCTCTTTTAGGCAGTGGCACAGACAGCAGCTACTTGTGCTAATCTTAGTGATTTACAAAACTAATTTCCCACACATGAAGCCAGTAGGCCTCTCTGGAGACATCCCACTGTTACTGGGAAAACTCATCTACCATTCTTTCAAAGACACTGAATTAAGAGTGTTCCATAGAAGGTAGGATTTAGAGAAAGTTTCTCAGGTCTGCTGCATTAATCTTTTTCCAACATTTTCCAGGCAGTATGTGGCCCTCTAGCCTGTGTCTAAATGCTGTTTCATACTGCTGTAGCACTGACAACCACATGGAATTAAGCGTTACCCTTCCAAAAGAGGCTGCTTTTATTCTATATTAGCACCAACAATTATTATATGGCTCTCTTAGCCCTCCAGAGCCCCAGTGTCCACAGCATGCAGCTAAAAGAAATGTCAGACCTGCTTTTAACCAGAGACAGAAGTCTATCCCAAATATTCCAACACTCACAAAGGCTACCTACTGCTTTCTCCTCAGCCTGGTGCTAAGGCCTTTGTCAGGCTGTGGTACCAGGTGAGACTATGATCACCATTTAACAGATTGGGAGTAAGGTCTGGGGCTGGAATTTATCACAGCTGATAGAAGGTTCTGGCTTCAGCAGCTGTGACTTATCCTGCTCCACCCTGTGCCTTCCCCTGAAGTCTCACACACCAAACATGAACACCTACCTGTGCTCATGAACCACAGGTGATGCTAAGAGAAAGGTGAACACACCCAGGATATCACTGCAGAGCTGGAATCCAGCACTGCACTTCTCTCCAGTCCCCATAAAGCCTCTACTCCATCCCCCAGTATCTGTGCCAGCCCAGGGGAAAGACAGGCAGAGCTCCTGTTCTTTGACACGGGACTTACTCTAAACAAGGGAAGGTGAGTGCCTTGTATGCTGGGTCTGAAGGTTTCTGTTAACATCACTTGTACCTATTTGCATTTATGGGAGAGATCTCAGCCCCTCTGCACAGGAAATAACCTTGCTCCAAAGTACAAAAGTGCCTACAAGACAAGAACGTCAGAGGACATATATCAGGAATGATCTGATTAAACTCATCAGTGGCAAATTCATGGAGGCACCAATGCCCTGTTAGTGCCTTCCCCATTAGACCATACTTGTTTTCTAGTAATATCCTGACCAAAAATGACTTAAAGACTGTGTTCTTCTGTTTTCACATTGACTTTTTTTTTCCTTGTTTTTCTGTGTAGGAACTTCACTACCAGCAAGACTGCTAGCACTACTACTACCACCCTATTTGAAGGATAATGGGAGATGAAGTATCCTTTCTGTCCTCAGTTGATCTCAGGTGAACAGTGATTAAGCACCATCATATGTTGATCCTTCTGTATTGTACATAACAAGTGTTCTTGATAACTTCTGAACTTCATTTCAAACACATTGACAATTACAGATTCAGCTGCTGCCAGTATCAACAAAAAATACAAGACCTAAGTGAGCTAAGGAGACAGGCAGACCCTCATCTAGAATGAAGGCCATCATAAAAAGTATTTAAGCCACTGCCTGTTCCACATGACCATTCGATTCCATGCTATCTTAGCAGCCTTCACCAATGAAAATGGTCCAGGGGGTAGAGAGTTCCTCTGGACCCAAGCAGCATCCCCAGAAAAGACGATGGTTATTAGCAGAGTTCATCAGAAGCACAAGGAACCTACCAGCCAAGACCCAGAGGCAAGGGTTTCATGTGCAAACTGTTTTGAGGGGATGAGGCAATATAAGGATGGCAGAACTCCAATAAACATGGAAACAATAGCACTACCAGGAGTAGTATCCCACACTAAAACTGTAAAAATGGTGTTTTACAATAAAGTATCAAAACTGCCAGTGACAACCCAAACCAGACGCTTTTTATGTTTGTTTTTTTCACAGCAAAACAAAACATGGGATGTTTTCTTTCAGATTAATTTAGAATATAATTCAAAATTGGTTTTGCCCCCTTCAGGGGCTACAGGATGTTTTGACTCCTCTGTGTGATTTACTGTTTCTTTAAGAAAATGACACTTCAAACCATTTTCTCTAATTCCACATTTAAAAATGCCCAAAACAATGGAAGGCTGCAGTATTTCAAAATTGCTGCTCTCCTGGTCACCTCTTATCTGTGCAGGAGAATTCTCAGCCCCCAAAGAGGCTCAAAAGGAAGCAGAGGCTGTGTGTAGAGCTTACCTCATAACTTGCACTGTGTGCTAAGCAAAGCTTCCACACCAGTTCAGTCACTTCTCCCCCAGTGACCTCCCTCTTAGTTATCTCCCTTTCATAGAGAATGTTGGTCACATACAGATCCTCAGAGTCCCCTGGAGAAAGGAACATAAAGGAAAAATCAGATCTCTGGTGGTTGCTGGCCATTTGCTATGCTTCACCCTGTATGCAAGGGGGAAGTTCCTCTCTGAGCCTCTAAGTCTCTCTCTCTCCCTGTAAGAGTCTCTCTAGGCTCAGTATAGCCAAGGGATGAATGTGAATGCCCACAGTCAGCTTGAATTTAAGAACACAACAGAACAAATACAAGAGTGACCCAAAAGAAAGAGTCACAGAAACAAGACAAAGATACACATGAAAAAAGCCCTATTTTCCATCCATATGTCTCTCAGTATGGCCCCGCTACTTTACATTCATCACCTTTTCCAACATCATCTAATCACTCATCTCACCCTTCAGCCACCCAAAAAAACAACAGGAGATCTAGGTGCCAAGAAAAATAAATGTCTTGGCTCTGAATCTCTTCCTGAGGAAGAATCTTATCATCTTATGTTGGCATAATTATAAACAAAGTGTCCTGGAAATTTGGGGGTTCCTTTAAAAAAAAGGCCAAACAACTACTTAGACAAAAAAAATGTTTCTCAACATTTAGAGTTCAACTTTGAAATCATTCCTCAGGAAAGCCACCCATTGACTGCAGTAAAATCATTTTTGTAAGGAGAAACACACAGAGCAAAGAAGAAGCAAAAACTGAAACAGTTCTCAGACATGGCATGTCCTTAGTTCCATTAGGACTTGCAATTATTTAGGTTCCATTTGTGTAAAAGGTAGGAACAGTCCACAGACATGGGAAGGTTGATGCTCTGCATACAAGGGCACTAGGTATGCAAAGTAGATAAACAGGAGCTGGCCATTATGGATCATCACTTTTGGAGACCCACCTAGTTTTGAAGATCCACAGAGTTTTGTTATGGCAGGCCCAAGCCCTTCAAGAAGGGACAGCTCGGCCCAGCCTGTAAAAACACCCACTTTAAAACAGTTTAATACATTAAAGGTGCAAATCATAGGTGCAAAGAGTTCTTACAGGCAAGACGAAGTCACAATATTTTTCTAGGAATTAAATTTGGTTTACTTTAGCAGAAACATAGTTACCTTTATTGTAGAGTGTCTCTGTTTGCACTTGCAAGAGTTTGAGTGAAGACTGTGTCTGTGTCTGGGCCCCGCTGCCCTGGTGAGGGAACAGCGCCACGCGGTCGGACTCAGTACATTGGGCCTCCTCCAGGACTCCATCCTTAATGCTCTGAGCACATTCCAGCTGGGAAGACAGGATCTGCTGTTCAGACTGAGAACAACAGATACGTCAGGAAGATTCTTGATGACCTATGCCAGCCTACCCAATCCTTTCTCTCCCAGCTTCACAGAAGATTCCAGTTCTGGCACAGTGGGAAGTCTCTTGTCTACACCTCTGACAGTGCCCAGCCTGTGGAGGTTAATGCACTCCTTATTTTAGACTAGTTTTTAATCACTGAAAAACAATTGCTATTAACTGTCAGCATCAAATGGTGTCAATTCATTTCAGTTCACAAAGCCTCAATGTTAATCAGATCTTTTTGGTAAGCAAAGTAGAAAAAAGCAAAATGCTGGTAAATTACAACTATCTAGTACAATACAAGAAACAGGTAACATTCACCTAATAAAAACAGCACAAGATACAAACATTGCCTGTATTTGCTGTCAACAGTGGAAAGCTGTAAGTCTGGCATTTAGAAAACTTCTATCTTTCCAAAGTTTTCTACAAATAATAATGTCGTACTCAGACACGAAAGAACCACGCAGACACCGTTCTGTCAGGATAGGGCCAGGGCCAAAAGAGAGAGCAAGAAGGGCCAAAAGGAAGGAAGAAAGGGGGAAGAAGAAGGAAGCAGCCGGCTCGGCTCTTTATTTTGTCAGTTATATATCTTTTTAGAGACAACCATGGATTGGAGGATGGGGTTACCACCTCTCCATGACACTGGTCAGACCAAAAGTCTATCATAATTCTCCGCCTAACAAAAAGAATGATAATAACAGATACTGGTAGGTAAACATGCCTGATATTTACAGTAAAGTGCCTGAGAAATTCTACTACAAGAATGAAAATATAGAAAGACTGCAAAACTCAGGGCGACATAAAAATTTTCTTTTTCTCATGTAGTTTTTCTTACTCACATCTCTCTATTCCTCCCTTCCACAGTCTACTTTCAGTTTACATCTATAACATATTTTAATGAGACTTTAATCCAGGTGCCTAAAAACCTCTTGCATTTGTACTATAACATTCAACTACAATGCAAATTTGCATTAAAACAAATTCTGTGAATAACAGACATTACAGGGAGAATAATATTCACTATTTCTTCACTAAGAACTCAAGTTTGGGCAGACACACTTCTTCAAATAAGTCAAAAGGCCCTGTGGAAGAGTCAGGGTCATTCTCCAAAACTTACCGACACATGAGGAAGAACAACTGACTGCACAGAAGTCCAACCAGAAGAGCGATGGGAGCAGAGGTTTAAGTCCCTTGTCTTTACAATAACAGGCCCCTTTTGCTGATACCTGGTTGGGCATATTCCCAGGACATCCACCTAGTAACAAATACACACTCTTGAATCACACATGCACACATACAATACAAGGAGATAGCATAGGTTATTGCATTAGTTTTAATAATTACTTTTTCTGAAATAACAACAGAGACCTAAATTCTCCCTTGCAGGACACTGGCTTTGCCACAAAAGCCATGAAAAGGCAAATAATTTTAAAGACCTTGGTCAAATTTTATAGCAGCCAGGGTCTGTTGGTTTGTGTCATTTCACTGCGTTATTCTGGATCAGGTCATTTACAGACATATGCTTTTTCATTTAAGATTTTGTGGGCATGCAGGGAAGCATTAATTCAGAAGAGCATTATTAGGCAGAGTAACCGTAACTATGTATGGGTGTGCCAAGCCTTACTGCAGAACTTCTCTTTGAGCACTGACATGAAGCAGTAGCCTGAGAACGAGGCAGTGCACATTAGGCTGAAGGTCAGTCTAGAGACAGCTTTTCACAAGAGAACTGCAGCCCCTGAGATGTGTCAGCTGCACCCATGCAAACACACCAGTGACAGCCGGGTATCTGGACTATTGTTTCAGTGTTACACAGCAGAAATTGAGCTTAATTGAAATAATTGCAAAGAGCTCAGAGAACCTTGATCTTAAAACCTCCTGAAACTAATGAAAAAAAGTAACAAAAAATAATCATGAATTACGAATATTGTATTTTCTCCAGAGAACATGTAAAGCCCTGGTACTGGAACTAAGGTAACCAAGTAGTGGATTCCAAGCCTCAACAAGAACACAAATTATAGAAAATTTCAGAACATTCACTACAAAAAGCAATCAGATGACTGCCTCTGTCAGCTGAACCAAGTGGCAAAAACCTTTACATATTCACAAGTGGAATAGACTTAACATGTACAAAGAGCTAAGAGTCACCTCAGAGCATGACTGACAGTCTCACCTCCTCAACGACAGCACCAGCAGGGAATTCTTGCGCTGTCTGCAGGACACTGAGAATGCCTCGCTTGATGTTCAGTGCCCAGGTCTGTTCACTCCTCACAGGACAGAGCTTCAGAACTTTCCCATCATGGAAAGAAAAATGAAGAGGATGCTGTTCTAGTATTTCCCTGCAATAAAAGAGTTTATAATTTCTTGCTTCAAAGAGTGCAAGTTAGTTTATGACATTAGACTCAGATTTTCCTCAACAAAGCTGTTCCTCCACAATGGATCTCACTCTGAATCTCCATTATTTATAAGCCTCTACTCCTCATAAATTCACCCTGACCCAAGGAGTCCTTAAAAAAACCCTGTGAAACCCTAAAAACAAATCCTCTCAAGATAATCACAGAATCCTCAACATAACTGTAACACTTAATATAAGCAGTCCTGGCAGATTATTTACAAGTAAATGTACTTAATGGCAATGATTCTTGTTTAATTAAGAGAGAAAATCCATTTTATGATTCAGGGTGCCTTTAGCATGTCTGAACTGCAAAGTAACTGCATCATGCCTCTTCAGCTGTGATGCACACAAAAACAACTGCTTTCCAATTAACCCACATCTTCCTGCTCTGTTAGGTGTGCATACTTGGGCTCTATCCCAAATTTATTCCCCAATCTCTGCTGTCAGTACACTTCCTAATTGCTTTTGTTATCCCAGATTGAGAGTACACTGTTTTCTACCTTTCCAAGAGATCACTTTTTAACACTGATTTTCGCTCCTAATATAACATACTTTAATCATATATTTTCCCTCAGTATGGGGACAAATAAACCATCCAAAGGAAGAATTCTGTAGTAGCCCAATGGTCAGCTCCCATAGAGTGAGCTAGACAGTTCATCTGCACATTAACTGGGGACCTGACCATCTAATCAGGTCACAAAATAAGAGATGAAATTTTAATACACCAACATCTGGATAAAGTCTTCCCAGGAGAGACTGGGCACATAGGATAAGGCTTTCTTAACTCCTAGGCAACTGCGCCTGGTTTTGCTACTATCTGTGGAAATTACATGCATGTTCAGAGGACAAGCTAGACTACTGTATATTCACATTGGGCTGAAGCAAATGCTAATAAGGCTTACTTGTCTGAATAATTATTTTGAATAGCCAAGCTTCACTGAATGCTTTCTTTGCTACCTCTCTTTTTTGGTTTCTCTGCAAAGAACAATACACAACTGCTCTTACTGCTATGAAAATCCTGCAAACAACTTCACAGAAGATGTGCCTGTACACTCATTTGAACTCTGATACCACTGCCCATAGAGAGAACACAAAGCTCTTCCTGATGAATATAAAAAGCAACGCATTTACTCCAAGCTTGCTCTTTTTGACCCTTTGAATTGAGTCAATTACCTCAGCTCTCAGTGTTGTTTAAAGGCTGAGAATCCAAGTGGCAGGACAAAGAGGAAGATTACAAGGCTGAGCTTAATCAGACAACAGAACTGCCTTTTTTTTTGATGACACGAGAAGCATCAGCTCTCTGGGAAAATGCCAGACTTCCACAGTTTGAGGAGATCTTTTTGTATAGCTATCTACACTGGAGACCATGCCTTGGCAAGCCAGTGAGAAACACACTGACACGTTATGAACAAGCTACTAAACACAAAAACATAAAAAGAAGAAAATTTCATTGGACTAATGAATGCAATTTAAATATCCTGGAAGAAAAACCACAACGTTCTGCCTTTTGAGAATCTTCCAAACCAAGAACTTCTGAAATGTACTGCGAAACTCAAGAGTCTGTAGAAGTAACATCTGCAGCTCTGAGAGCTGTGATCCACACATGCTGCTAGAGGCCTGGCGATTTGTACCCAGAATAATTTGAACTGTCTACTGTCCAAATGGTTTTACATACAAAGGGATGAAAATTAGGTTGAAGAAAAACCTGTTTGGACCAAATACCTCTCATTTTTGCTTATGGTGCGTGTATCTGGATCCCTGCTTTTTAAAAAAAAATTTAAAATCAAAAGAGACTCTAAAACAAAACAGAGTGTGAACAATGTCCAGTCAAGCTGCTGCCAAGCCATATAGCTTCAAAAAACCTCAAAAACCGACCAGATGAGAAGGTTTTCTACCTTAGACTGTCCATTTCCATCAGAGACTCCTCTCTGGATGCAAAACTCTTCTTAATCTGCACATCTTGCACCTAGGAACAAGGGTTATAGGCAATATATTTCATTGTCAAGAGGAACTTGTGGACTTTATCACATTAGGATATCTACACAGAACGTCACAGACCATGAACAAAGGCTCAGTGTTGCTACAGAACTGCATTAGCCCCATCTTCAGGTCGCATATCTGAGGCAGTTTCCAGAAATTTCTTCTATGAAGAAGTTTTGCTCACTATTAAACAGATTTTATACAGCACTATTATATCCCTTTCACGGTCAAACCACTGACCAGTTAATTTTTATCCATGTCCTAGGACAAGGATAACTATCCTATTCTTTGCTGGCCTCATGCATACGTGTATTTAGTAGATACATGTCAACCCCCCCAGCAAAACCAATTAATTATCCCCTCTGTTAACCTGAAGGAAAACCCAGGCAGCCGAGAAGTGTATTTTCCCTGCTGCCCCTGTAGTTCTAAAGTACTGTATTTCTCCACATAGCCTACCACAGGGCTCACCCCAGGAGAAGCTCTGCAATTTGAAACTGCCCTGTTGCTATTGTCACTGAGACACAGATCTCCTGCCGTGATGAATGGAGTGTTACAAGACTGAATTTTACACTGGAATGGCACCAATCCAGCACATCATACAAGTTTCTCAAGTTTTCTTTAAAATGCCTGCTGTTTTAAAATTACTGCTGCAGATATGGAAGTGCTTTAAAATAAACCAAGTTCCTTTCAGGGACTGGCTTTATCTCCAGTTCTGCACTTCATGTAACAGAACCGTGAAACTGTTGTGCCACTTAGAAAAGAAAACAATTATTTGCTTAATCTGCCTTTTAAAACTAGCAAATACCTAATTTCAAGTTGTGGTGTATCAAAGCAATACTGCAACTCTAATTATGAGATCCAGAATTGAACTGGCTTTTAATTACAAGAAGAGCAAATGTCTGAAATGTAGCAACAATCCCAAAGAAAAATATGATTCCACATCAGCTCATCCCAATCACTCAGACAATTATGACAATACTTACTTTCAAAACCATCTGGCAATTCCCCAATACTTCAATAATCACTGTGCTCTCCAGAGAGATGCCACTGCTTTTGTAAGTATTTCCCTGCAGGAATGTGTTGGTGACTGCTGAATACCTGTAGCTGTATCTAGCTCTTTCGGGGAAGTACGATGCATTGTGTCCTAGGAAGTAAACAAAAAAAAAGGGCGGGGAGGAGAGGTTACCCTATTAAACTTTCCCTTCTCTCTATTCTTTTTCTACCTTTTAATCTTTCAGCCACTGAAATCAGCTAAGCAAAGGGCTGGATATTCAGCTTGTTCCCTTCCCACTTGGACTTACAATTGAAGGAACTGGGTTTCTGAAAGCACCCTGCACGCTGGCCATAGCTCCTGTAGGGATGGTGAAAAGAGTTCCCCCCTCTCCCAAGCACATAACCTCACAATTTCCTTCAAGGCATGAAATTAATTTCCAAGGGCAGAAAAGGAATGTAACGCATTTACAGCACGATGCTCTTTTGACACCTTTCAGAGAGCAGCAAAGCAGGACCTTCACAAGAGCAAGATGAAATAGACCTGTTCTTCCCGCCCATGGCTGGGTTTAGTCCCACACTGGCTTAGGCCGTTGCTCATCTCTAATGTTTAGGAGTTTTTCAGAGTTCACAGAATGCAAACTTCAGGCAGGTATGGGCCTGGTAAACCTTAGTGAAACTTCTCTGGTACTTCCATGAATGCTGATACCCAGACATAGGTATCACTCCTCTCAGAACACATCCCTGCGGAAGTTTGCAAATTCCTCTTCCCTTCTCAAATAAAAAGCCTGAATACAATCTTGTTTTACTCACCAGGACAGTCTGCAAAACAGGAAGCTCCATAACTCAAACTCTCTGAGGATCCTGCAATGACAGGTAACAGAACAGAAAAGCACTGAAAATTTGTATGCAGCTCAGCATGGACCTGCTGCTTCTAAATTTCAGTGAAATTACTGAAATCAAAGCATGATCCTCAAAACAAATAAATAAATTCATGAGAGTTTTTCTATCAAGTATACAGGGACAAGACTTTGCTCTTGCCCCTTTCCACACATCTATACCTCACAAGCATATACATGAAAGAATGACCTACCTTAGTGTATTCATTGATGTAGGTATGGAAACACAACAATACCATGGACTATGAAGCAAATTAAAAAAGAGGTTCTGAATCCAAGAAAGAAATATGAATTTTATATACCACAGTTCTTCATATCCATAGTTTTTTTAATGTTGTTGCAGATCAGCAATACAAACATGGTTGTAATTTTTATTGCACATGGCCATTCAAAAGAAATCCTAATCATCATTTAAAAAAGAACAAGAGCAAGCTTTACTGCCCAAGAAAAGCTCTCCCAGCAGCAGTTAAGGAACACTTAAACATCACAACTCGAGGGAGGCAATTGGTTAAGGTGTCCTTTAACACTGGAGAGCCTGTTCTCCAACAGGACTTTCATTCAAACGTTGACTGGGAGGGCAGTGAATTCAAGGGGTTGTAGAACACACCCCACACAGATGGAATTGCTTTAGATTCACATTGGCATTAACAGGGGAAACAGTTGGGGCTGCTCATACAGAGCCTCCTTTCCTTCTCTTCAGTCTGTGCACACTGACCTAGCAAGACTTTCATTCTAATGCTGTGATGCTGAATGAGCTTAAACCTGGCAGAATTACAAGCAGCAGTTACTGAAAGCACTGCTGGAGAGCACAATCATGTATTACATTATTTAATTGTTTTAAAGACATTCAGCCCTAACTTACTTTGAAAAAATATTTATCAATAATGGCAACTCCCACAAGAGATTCAATAGTAGGTGTAACCACTGCAACCTCTATGCTGTACCATAGGCTGATGAGCCTCCCCGTGAAGCAGTAACTAACACCCCTGTGTTGCTCAGCTTTGTCCCCACTGCAGACAGAAGTTAAGAGAGCCTCTATTCTGGTCCTGGGCTTTTGGATGTCTTACGCCTGAAGGAAATGCTCTTGTCAGATTACAACATTTTTTTAAAAATCCACATTTATATTATTTATTTGAAGCATGTTTTTCCTTCTCTTCATCCCTTTATTTTAATGTCAAAATTATTGGCAGGAGGAAAGAAGGAAATTCACTGGATTTGGAAAAAAACCAAGAAAGTATTTGTTTCTTTAGCCCGCTTCAAGCTTACTTACATTTTTATTCCCAAGTTAAACTTTAAGTTTCTGGAGAGTAGAATTACATTTTTCTTGAAAACGTCTTACCCCACATTCATACCTCCTCCCAACAAATGTTCCTTTTTAGTTTGCAGAATTAATTCTCTGTATGGAACTTCAGATTTTTACCCTTCAAAATGATGAACAGCATGTTATTTTTCAAGCTAACTTGATCTAGTGCTAAAATATCTGCAAAATGAGAGAGCCTTCAAGCACAGAGAGACTAGGTCATGTAATATATGAGAATTATCACTCGACTATTAATTTTTATAAATATACCTATCTATACATAAAACATATACAAGTTATTAAAGACCCTCAAAACAAATAAGATAAGACAAACATGGAAAATGACTCTGTTATGGAGCATCAGAAGGCTCATGTGGTTACTGGAATGCTGAGCTCAGAACTAAGTGATAACCATGCTTATCACAGACTGATAGTGTGGTGGGCTGAGCAGCCGGGACAATCAGGCACTTGGTTAACTTTATTAGGATGCCTAAATTTAGAGTCTCTGCTAGTTTGTTCTTTTTCAATTTTCGTCCATCATTTATTTGGTTCTGGAAACAGCACGTACTTCTCTCTCTTCAGCTGACAAGAGTTTACAAAGGACCACACTATTGACAGTTCACGATTTATTCTCACTTTCCAAAATCCTTCATCTGCCAAATACCAAACTGAGCACAATTGTTGAACATGATACTAATGTATTATTTTCCGGTGAGAATAATTAATTGGCTGGCACAATCTCACTGTTTCTATCGCTTTCCCTAGAATGCTGAAGGAAGATGCACTATTTAATGCCTTCTCTCCAGGTAGGGTGCTCTCCCACCTGCCCAGTACCACCCAAAGAGCTCAGTAAAGCAAACTGCTACACCACACTAAAAATCCAGACAAAGCTGCTACAAGAATTACTACAAACCTACAAGCTGTAACATAATTCTCCAAAGTTTTGCTAGTGAGAACATTTCTTAGTGGAAGTATTCTGCATTGAGAGAGATCAATCTTAGCAGAGGAAAAATTTCGTCTACTTACTCCCTGAAGCTCCTGCCACAACAGCACAGAGTAAAATGATGGTGAGCAACCCCGTGGCCATCGAAATATCCGCCTCAGACCAGAAGTTAACAACAACACATCGGTTCTGCTCTCAAAGGCACCTCTGAGCAAGGCACTGAAAGAAAATTTCCTTCACAAAGCAGAGCTCACTATTTCAACTCCCCTCTTCCAGCCAGAGGAGGGGCTCTGGCAGGGCAGCCTGCAGAGGGGAGGGGGAGCTTGTAGTAAGGGGGAGAGACAGACACACACATAACCACTGACCCCATCTCCAACACCATTTCAGCCTTTTTGCAAAAGAAGAGAAAGAGAAGTTAACCTATTAGAAATCCTAAAAAGTGCAAGGAAAAGAAATTAGGTGTATGGCATCACAACAGAGCAAACACTCAGAACAATCCCATGAAGTGAGCTTAAAACAAATAAATAAATGTACAAGTCACCCTAGCAATCATTCCTTGATGATTAATCAACCAAAAAGTACATAGGATGAAAGCCAAAGCTTTGGGACTAAAGGGAAGGTGTTTCCATTGGGAGCAAGCAAGTTCACGGGAGGCAGCTCATCCCACCAGCCAAAGTCCCAAATCTCAAATGGGTGAAATTGTGTGTGAATAATCCACAAAACCACTAAACCACCGTCCTTCTGCTACCAGTCAGGTTTGTACAACACATCAGACACAGGCCTTCCAGGATTCATCAAACTTACGGACCCCTCATGCAGGCCCAGGGCTCTTCCCACACTTCCCATGCAGACTGAGCCCATGTTTAGTGTTCACATGTAACAGAATCGATGGTCACTCACAGCACGGAGCCATGGCCACAACTCAGATGTTCCTGTGTGCCAGCACCTCCCAAGGGAAGCTGTGTGGGCAGGCAAATATTTCTTTCATCCCGTTGCAAGCCTTCTGGTCTAGCCTGAGCTGCTGTTTACTCTAAACAAGAGTCATAGGTAGAAATTCAGATAACAATCCCAGTCACTGGTACTACTCTCCCCCACTAGGTTTGTGCTGCTCCAGCTTCTTTCCTGAACTTACTTCCTCCATCACATAACACTTGCTCACGAAATGCTTACAAAGACTGAAGGGGAAGGAACTTCTCACGTGTCCTTTGCAAACATCAATTACTAAAGAAGGTGAGAGATACCAATTCCAGTCTAAAGAGTTAATAAAATACTCCATGATGTAAACAGGCCCCTCTACCAAAATCCCTGACCTACCAAATGCCAAACTCAGAGTCAGTCCAGGTTTGAAACTGCATGAAAAAAACCCCCAAAACCTATGTATTCCATACAGCAGCTCAAATTTCCAAGAACCAACACAAAGCAGTAACTGAGAAAGCCTTCTTCTGCCTTCACAGTGATTTTTCATAATATTCTAATTTTCAAACTGCTCAGAGATTTCTTTGTGGAAAATTACTTGCTGAGTTTGCCATTTTTGCTCTGCTGAGCTACTCAGTCTGGTACTCATGCCAATTCTTCATTTAAGAGTATGGCTCATCTGGACATAGTATGCAGTCTATGTAAGAAGTAATTTAGCTCTTGATCTACTCTCAGCAATATGGATAGAAGCAGGAAAGTTAATAGCTGGGCAGGAACATAAAAACATGATGAATTTACCAGAAATTTGATATATTGTGACAATTATTTTCTTCAATCACTACTATTGCCCAGTTTGTGACAATTATTTTCTTCAATCACTACTATTGCCCAGTTTCCACACCAGTCGGTCTTTTAACTGTTTATATAATAAGATTTTTCAACATATTTCACATAGCTATTGAAAAAAAACGTAAAACATAAAACTTACACCAAAGTCAGTAGGAACATCAACTCTGGAATTAGAGAGAATTTCTGCTTTATCATGACACTGGTTCAAGTGGACCAGAGCATAATTTAGACTTTCTAAAAAAATCAAATTTGCATTTTAATCTCAAGTTTTAGCTTTGTGGCTTCCCATTTCTTAGGGAAGAAACTATACTAATAAAAAACAAGAAAAATATCTTATGGTAGGAATATGAGCACACTCAAGAATTTATAAATCTGAGCTTGCTTAAATATTGATAATTTCATAGACCTAAGAAAAATAAATTAATGAACAAAACTCTAGGGCTTTTTTTGCTAAAAATATTTCAAACACCCGTTTTCAGTATAGCACAGATTTGGGGCAGTTTTTATTGGAACTTCTAAATATGGAATTAAATGTCTGAATAGCACTTAGGTCTTAAATGCATACTGAAGCCAAATGTTTACGATAAAGTATGACATAAAGTGTCCTGTGCACTTGACTCATGTGACTTCCCTCATGTAGTCGCTGGCAAGTGCAGGATGGAGCCCAAGACTCAACATCTTATAAGCATTTTTTCCTACCTCACACCAGATGATCTTTTTCTAAAAAATCAAAACACCGCTCCCAAAAGAGGCAGAAAAAGAACCTCCCGAATAGAAATTTCCCGTACATTGCTGTCCTAGATAATCTTAAGATACTGAAGAAAATCTGGCACATGTGCTACAAACACGCTGGTTTTAATGACAGACAAGAGACCCACACTGGGTGTAAGTCACAGAAAAGTATTCAACCATTTTAATAGATACTGTACTCAAATTTGGAAAATGAATTTAATAAAAAAATTACCATCTGTCACACAGCAGGGTAAGCCTGTCTGTGGACACCTGAGAGCTGTTCACTATTGCCAAGAAAGTCTGAGCTTTTACAAACTGTCAAAACCTGCTTTGTATAGGCCCCACAAATAATATTAAGTTAATATTATCGTAACACTGACGTTTAGCCCTAACAGCCGAAGGCAGGAGGGAAGTGCCCTTGGCCAGGGTTCCACACCCACCTGTGTGCTCGCCGCCCTCCCTCCTCCCTGCGCTCGCAGCCATCCCTTGTCCGAGAGCTCCGCCCGGTCACGGGCACGAATCGAGCCCGCGGAGCCCTCGCAGCACCGAGCACCGCCGGGAGCCCGCGGCCGGGGAGCCCTCACAGCACCGAGCACCTCCCGGAGCGCCCCTCACGGCACCGGGCATCTCCCGGAGCCCGCGGCCAGGGCGCCCTCACGGCACCGGGCATGTGCCGCAGCCCGTGGCCAGGGCGCCCGCACAGCACCGAGCATCTCCCGGAGCGCCCCTCATGGCATGGGGCACCGCCCGGAGCGCCCCTCACGGCACGGGGCACCGCCCGGAGCCCGCGGTCGGAGGCTCCTCACAGCACCGGGCACCGCCCGGGGCAGCGCTCCCAGCAGAGCGGCCCGAACGCGCCGCATCTCTGGAGAAAACGCCGAGAAAGCGCTGCGGGGCACCAACGCTTTCTAGGGCGTTTTCCCAGCGGAAATTAAGCGATGGAGAGGCCACCTGTCCGCCCCAGGGCTGTGGTGGCGGTCGCTCCCCGGCGGACCGGCCCCAAACTCGGCCTCCGGGCGCCGAGGGGCAGCCGGGGAACCCGCGGCACGGCCGGGGCGAGGGCGGGCGGAGAGAAAGGATCGGCGATGGCCGCGGGGAAACGGGGTGATGGGGTCGCACCTCCAGTCCGGTGTCCAGCCTTGGGCGCCTCGCGACGAGAGGGACATGGAGCTGCAGCAGCGTGAGCAGAGAGGTGCAATGGAGCGCCTCATCAAGCCTGATGAGCAACAGCTGAGGGAGCTGGGGGGCCTCAGCCGGGGGAAAAGGAGTCTCAGGAGGGACCTTCCCTCTCAACTGCCTGAGAGAGTGGTCAGGCATTGGAACAGGCTGTACAGGGAAGTGGCGGAACCAGCACCCCTGGAAGCCTTCAGAAAACACGTACAGGTGGTGCTTAGGAACACGGTTGAAAGGTGAACCTGGCAGGTTGATGGTTGGACTCAATGATCTCAGAGGTCTTTTCCAACCCTAGTGATTCTATGATTCTGATATCCTAGAGTAAAAAAATCTTCAGCACTACTTGGTGAACAATAAAAGCTTTTTACGAGGCATGATCTGGAGGTAAGTTCTGTACTAGTTACTAAGACACAGCACTCAGAGCAGCATCAGGAGAAGGTGCTTCAGAGACTGTGGGAAGCAAGAAACAGAAATTGCTTAGGGTTTGGTGTTTTTTTTCCCCCCCTAATACTTTTGTGAACTCTTTGCTGTCACATGTAGGTGCACCATGGCTTTAAGTCCTAGAGCAGTGTCATACACCCTGTTAATGCAATAGGCCCCTGGAGCTTACTGAAGCTGCTTTTTTGGGGGGTTTTTGTTTTTTTTCTTTTTTCTTTTTTTTTTCTTTTTTTTTCAAGGGTGTTTTTTTGTTACAAAGACACAACTGTAGAATGAAGCAAAACAGCCAACTACAAAAGGACTTTCAAAAAGCTGCCTACTCTCTCTTGGTTTATTCTCAACTTGGGCACAACTACTTTCAGCACCTCCAGACCACACAACCACCTCTTAAGACATTAAATTTTCAAGTTCTTAAAGATAACAATATTCAGTTTTAAGTGGTAGTAAGAAGCACTTCCTTTGAAAACAGTAGGTTTCACAGGCACCTTTTGGTGTCCTGGGTTGAAAAAGTACTAAAACGCTCATTGGCAAATTTATTTCTATACCAGATTCACACCCAGCATATCATACCTGAGGGTATTCATCTCACAAAAATACGTTAGAAGTCATCCTAATGATAATAAATTTGTATCACATTGCAGGATCTTATGAAACAAATAGGAACACAAAAGTTAATTTGCTATAAAATACAATCACCTGAACTACAAAAACTTGACACTTTTGTCACAGGACTTGCACTTAGTTTTTAGTCCTAGGATGACATTATTGTACACTCCGTTCCTGGCTTCTCAGTTATGAATAATAATTAACTAGATTTGAATAGACAAATCATTTCTTCAAAAAAAACCAACCCGTTGTGGTTAGATTTCCACAAGTGCTTTCACAAACACTGCAATAAATAGCAGCTTCCTGAAACCACTCTGAACTTCCTTAACAACTCCCTCTTGTAAGGCTATCAGCTACCTTTTACTTAGTAACTTTTATTTTGGATCCTCTTTGCATGACAAAACAAGTTTTATTTCCTTCTGGCTCAAGCCTCATCAGAATTTGAAATTGTGCAAGTTTTGTCTATTAAAAATAGAAGCCTAATGAAAATAACACTGTCAAAGTGTGACAGCAGGCAAAGTCATCCTGGAAAGCTCATGAAGGTGGCCGTAGGGAAGGTGTTACCTGAACTTGTAATGTGAGGCTGGAGGATTTCAGATGGCCTATGCACCTTCCTTAGGTGAAAATAGCTTGAGGCCATAAAGTAGCATTGTTCCTTCGGTATCTACTATCAAGGAAAAACTATTCATACAACACTCACTTAATACCAAAATAACCCTAAGTTTCTTCATAAAAATAATAAATATTAATGCATTAAAGCAAACTTGTTTGAGGCACTAACCTCACCTTCCTGTTCTTTCTGCACCTCAAAAAAACCCCAACCAAACAAAATTCAGACATTAAAAGAAAGTAGGGTATTCTCACATTATTAATAGGGGTCCTTTCTGACTGAATACAGTGCTATTTGATAGCTATTTTCTCTAGTGGTTCCTGGTATGTGAACGTGGAGCCCTATTTATATGTGTTTGTTTAGTTGCATTGCAAGTGAAAGTTTTACCCAACAGTTTTAAGTGAAAATATATTTATAGTACCTGAGTGGCAGGAAAAGAACACATTTTCAGTGTGGCTCTGTGTGTGACAGCTGGTCTGCAAGGCAGACAATGCCATTTATCAGAGACTTGGCCCAGGTGAGACTGAAAAATTTCTCCCTGTAATAACTTTTCTTCACTTAACATTTCAGCCATCTGTGTGTTTGGAAACATACCAAATGTTATAATTTTCCAATTACAAGCACTAGATAGGAAAGACAAAGTTTTTATTTTAAATAGAGGCAGTTTTAAAAACAAACAGTAATTTCAACACAATCAAACACAAAGCGCTTTCACACAAAGCAAGTTATATCCTGCATTTGTTTGTCCAAGGCAGGCTTAACAAAGCAGGTTACTTTGGCACAGTCTGTAGATCATTCCATACACAAGAGAACAAACATAGGCTTTGTGTTTAAGGAAATACAACTATAGAAGGGGCAGCAGAGAGCTTTGCAGAATGCTGAATTACAAGGAAGAGCTGCCAGCATTGTGTGTCCTATTCTCAATCCATACATGGAACTTAAAGAGAATCAATAGACTATGCACACCAAACACTTTTTTTGTTTTGCATTCTGTGTCTTGCATTCTGGTGCCACCATCTCAGATTTTCCAACCATTACTTTGGAGAGAAAAGGGGAGCTAAGGGAACAACAACTGGAAGACTCACCAAATGAATATATGGCAGGACTATCCAGACCAGACTGACAGGGTACTAAAACAATTAAAAATCCTCCCCACCATGCAAGCAAATCCCAAGTTTGGAAACGCTGTGAGCTTCATTGCTTCTTTCTGTCCTGCTCTGACAATAAATTGACAAGAAGCACATTTTCTGTGACACCCAGTGGGGGAATTCTGCTTCCCAGTAAGGCACAAGACTTGATCGTGTCACCAGAACAGAAAATTAACTGCAGCATCACCCAGGCCCTTCAAGAACACAGAGAGCACTATGGTGGTGCACCAGCAGACAAAAGCACATGCTGGTACCACATCATCAGTGTGTACCAGCTTTTTATCTCCATCATTCTCTTGCCAGTTAATAGCTGCTGATGTAAATTCTTACGGTATGAGGAGACCAAAAACCTTTCCCAAATGCACAAGGAAGCTCTTAAATCACTTGCAGACTGACTCACAAGCAGCAGCAGTTTACAAAACCTAATTAAGACCAGGCTTAGGGATTGTACGTGATCTACAAAATTACTGGATTTCAAACATAAAGCGTTGAAAGACTTTCGGAAATCTAACTTACACCAAATACTTACAGAAGGCACATTTGCCAAGAACAGTAAATGCAGTATTTTTTATTTGTATTTATTTTAGCTTTTTACTTTTACAGACATTAATACAGTGTTACCAACATAGCCCTGTCTAAACACCTGTCTGCCTTTTCTGGACAGGTATCATTTAGGCTGGACATTAGGATGAAGATTTTTACAGAAAGGGTGATTAGACACTGGCATGGGCTGCCCACGGAGGTGGTGGAGTCAGTGTCCCTGGAGGTATTTAAGAAAAGATTGAGTGTGGCACTCAGCACCATGGTCTGGTGACTAAGGTAGCATTGGGACACAGGTTGGACATGATCTCAAAGGTCTTTTCCAACCCAGTTGAATCTGTGATTCCAATTCAGTGATACGCATCAAGATGTTATTTGATCAAGTTGCTGATGACACAGAAATTACTTAAACCTTCAGAGCCTCGTTTCCTAATTTTCTGTGATTATCATCCTAAACAAGCATGTCCAGCTTAAGTGTCGAAAAGCAAAACTCATCTTTCATTTAATTTAGAAAAATCAGAGAAACTCCTTAACAAACATTTTACCTTCTTAATAAAGAAACAATAGTTAACAAGCAGATCAACAACTAAAAGACCAGGTGTTTTATTTATGTGTTTCAGGTGGAATTCAAGCCTTAAGGCAAGGCTGAGGTTTGTTTATGATAGATCAGCTGACTTACGTAAATGTACAAGGAAGTTTTCCAATGTTCTAACCAAGGTTCTCTGGGCATTTTCACTGGGGTGAAGAGAACACTTCACAGACTTTAAATCAGCAGTAAGAAAACCCCCAGACAAACAAAAAACCACTGAACAAATATCTTCTGTATGAGTATCTTCAGATTAGAGACATGACTAGACTTGAAACTGTCAAGAAATTCAGATACTAGATTCAATTGCTATTTTTGCACAATAACCTGAGTTGTCCATTTGGAAAAGCTACCTCCAAGAAGGAAGAAGCCTTTGGGTTTGGTTCTCTTCCAACTAAGAAACTTTTAAAGTGAATTCTAGTGCTCATAAAAAGATGACAACAAACCATTTCTTTTTTCAAAGAGGAGCACCTGTCTCTGAGGCAACTCCCTGCCAGTTTGTAAACAGTGCTGCTGCTAAAGCATGAGCCTAAATAGCTCTCCTCCTCTTGTTCTGTGCTGAGAATTTACAGTCTGAATGCAAGCACCATGTGCAACATAACTAGACAAGATTAATTGAAGAACATCACCAACCTGTTTCGTATAAAGCAAAAAGGGAAACACTCCATTGCTCTCCACTGGTGCTGGACTGAGTGGCCCATACAGATTAGGTATGCTTTTTACAGATCTAAATGAAACTTCTCTCAAGCAAATGCATATTCAAACCATCTAGCAATAAACATTACTTTTTATTGGTTTCCAGTGACAGGATGCACAGAAAAAACAGGAAGTCTCCATGAAGCTTCAGAGAGGGCTTGTAGAGGTGCTAACCAACTTCATCAATCAGTGTTTAAACACTGCTTATAAACGTTTGTAAGAACCAAGAAGAGCACTGCATTTCGGACAGGTGTGATCCACATCCTTTAGGGCATCAATGCAGAAGGGAATTAAGCAGCAGCCTGCTACACACCTGCAAAGGCAAAAAAAAGAGAAAACACTGCTTTACACTTTTTATATACACCAGAAGGTAAAATGTATTTTGTCCAAAAGCCATCAGTAAAACTGGTGCCATAAGCTTTAAGAAGAACACATGTGGCTATGGAGTCCATTACTGTATGTTCCAGAACTGCTTTAAGGTCCTGTAGGACACAGATGTAGGCTAATTGAACCACAAAGGCTCAGGTCCCAGACACAGAAAGCAAAGCTGAGAGCTCCATTACACGTTAGAGCTGTAAAAGGTCAAGGTAAAAGTGCAAATTGGAGTTTACCTACCCCAGCAGGCAGAGGCCACCACATGACAGCCAGGTCAAAGCTCCTGAGTCGTACGAGAGACGTGTCACTATCACCTGGTTACAGGAAGGGCAGCTCATCTGAACAGGGCGGTCATAAAACACTACTGGTTGCTGCACATACACCGTCTGAACAGTAACTGAGCAGAGAAACAGGCTGTTTACTCAATGAGTACAGCAGGAAAAAAAGAGTAGTTATCAACTTCCTCTGAACCAGGTATAACTTTGAAATATTCAGGGCTCAGAGGAATGAAATATACGACGACAGAGAGAAATCACCATGGCATTTCCTAATGCAGAAATACAGTGTCTTAAAAATAAAGCTGCACTAAAAACTGCAGAAAGCCAAATGATGTTATTGACATCAGTGCACACTTAGGGATTCACAAGAATTGATTCACCTTATTCTCTTCAAAAGTATTTTTTGGCAGGTGGTGAACACCTGTGAACCACGATTTTTCATCTTCTGATAGTACCTATTACACAGCCACCTGACACCACCTTAAGATGAGGTACAGAAGAGTTTTGGAGGCTTACTGGGGTTATTTGCTGGTGGAGGCTGTCCCATGTATGGGGAAGGGTTCATTCCCTTCCCATCTGGCTTCTGTCCAGGGCCAGGGACGGGATAGGGGTGAGGATAGTTCATATTGATTCCTACGGCTTCCTCATAAGAAGGTGGTGCAGATGGGACAGGGTTGCCACTTGGAGCAGCCATTTTATCTAAAACATAAAAGAGAGAAAAATCTTAACAAAAGGCATTATTTATTAAAGGCAAGTGACAAATAATTAGGCTCAATTCAGCAGCAAGAAGATAACTAGATTAAAATGGACTTTTACCAGCATAAAATTAATTGGCTGGTAATTGTTTCTGATAGTATTAAATGTTAATCTTGATTTCACTGTTGTTGTTGCCTACTTCCCACTTCCTTTTCACAGGGTAGTTTTTACACTTTGTCCCAACACCAGTTCTTCCTTTATAAATTAAAAATACTAAAGCAGGGAGGTGGGGCATCGTTATTAGCATACTAAGCTATCTGGCAGTCTCCTAATTCTCCAAGAACGTTATTTCTAATCCCTCTTGTTCACCTGAAAAATTGAACAGTATGATAGGCCACATGGTAGTTACTAACCAACATGAGCCTGCTTGGTGGTGAAGCTTAAATATTTAAGCTCTGCTGTAATTTGAATAAGAAGTATTTATATTGAAGGAAAAAGAAACTCAAACAATTAAGCATGTCCAACTCAACTGAAAGCTTCTACAACTCTCAAATATACCTAAGGTTTCCATTTTTGCTTCTTAGCAAAGTTTTAATGAGTTTGTAGTGCAACTTTTCCTCCACCACTTGTTATTTTGTTGCAGAGGATAGAAATGCCAACCACTACCTTTCCCAAAGCAGAATGAAACGGTTGTGGTTTCAATGCAGACTTCCTTTCCTCCTCCCCACTTACCCACTTCTGATACTCTGCCCACCATTTTCTTTGTGGAACAAGCTCTCATGGCATCAACGCTGACCAAGCATCTCCCTTTTCCCCCTCCTCCTAAGGACCATCAGACAGCTCTCCAAGAGCCACACGCCATTCTGCTGTCCCACATACAATCCCTCTGTACACATGCAAGTCTTTTCACTCAGCACTATCTGGGAAAGGCAACCTGTATTTGGAACATTGATTCTATGATGCCATGATAGTTGTATAGGAGCTATAATTACCTATAGCACTACTATGAATAAAAGAAAAGAAACTGCACTGGTGCAATTTGCAGGTACAAAAGACAACATGCAAAGTAAAAGAATTTCAGACACAAGTATCTGTTTAGGGCTGGCATCACTCCATCCACACAAAGCTCAGGTGAGACCAGAGCGCAAGTTTCCCAACAATGACACAAGCCTTTCCACCCTCCCAGAGCAGGGAAAAGTCCCTGGAATATTGCTGGTTGTCTTCCTCACACAACACAGCTTTCATCAGGATTTCAGTGAAGTCTATAAACACTTCCAGGAAGAAGTTGTTGCAAGTTTGTTAACTCTTCCAGGTTACACAGGACTAATCTGCTGCACTGGAGGCATGGGGATACAACAGCAAACACCAGTGTTTATACATCTCAGGGGCCTTCCCAGCAGATTTAGCGGAAATGTGGAAAGGTGTGTTACAAAGGCAATCGTTTACTCAATCAAGCGTGGGTGTTACAGCAGCTCCACGGCCAGGACAAACACAGGAGCTGGTACAGAAGAACAGACGTGGCTACAGGTGCAGGAGCAGTAATTGTGGTAACCCTGGAACAGACATCACTCCGTCCCACCATTCTCATACTCACACTGCAGCTTTGGCAGAACAAAGAGGGAACAAGACAGCAGTCAACGATGTTGAAACTCAGTAAGTTTTTGTACTATCAAGTATTTCACAGCTATACTTTTAAAAAACACTGATCTCCTGTTTTCTTTAGAAAAGAGAAGTTTTCTCCTTGTGACTAAACTACAGAGCTGAATCACGATCTACTGCCCCCAGTCAGTGTGCTGGTTTTGGCTGGGGGTGCACAAGAACCCGGGGGGGGGCACTGCCAGAACAGCTGACCCCAGCTGACCAAAGGGATATTCCAGACCATAATGCATCATGCTCAGCAATAAAACTAGGAAGAAGGTTGTTGGGGGGGAAATACTGCTCAGGGACTGGCTGGGCATCGGCTGGTTGATGGTGAGCAGTTGTTCTCATTTGCTTCACTTGCTGGACTGTATTCCCCTGTTATTTTCCTTTTCATTACAACTATTTCATTAGTATTTTATTTCAATCATTGAACAGTTCTTATCTCAACCCATGAGTTTTCTCACGCCCTTCCAGTTTCCCCAGGGGTGCAGTGAGTGAGCAGCTCTGTGGTGCTCAGCTGCCAGGCAGGGTTAAACACACATCTCCTTCTGCTGCTCAGCTCTGCTTCACTAATGAGCAAGTTCTAAGAAAGCAACACCCTTTCATAGATTTCAAAATTATCATAACTTCCAGCATGAATACTTCTAGTCTTGATATTTACTTATTTTTAAATGATGTTGCATGTTCATTTCTTACCACCAAGTGCTT
The DNA here is from genome assembly GCA_013397975.1 of Machaerirhynchus nigripectus. Classification (NCBI taxonomy): domain Eukaryota; kingdom Metazoa; phylum Chordata; class Aves; order Passeriformes; family Dicruridae; genus Machaerirhynchus; species Machaerirhynchus nigripectus. Next base: position 1,107,196 of record VZRQ01004251.1, read on the forward strand.
TTGAACAACCATTTCAATTTAAACATTATCACTATGCTTTTTCTGCACTTTCAGGTTTTTTTTTCCTTTTCCTATAGACAGATGTGAACAGGTCTCAGGTCTTCACAACACTTTGTGGCATCCCTTTTCATTTTTTAAAGTTTCAAATCTGTAGCTCAAATAACATGTACAAAGTACTACAGTGAATGGTGTAAAACTAAAACTGTGTATGAATTCCTTTAAGTTATCTATCAAAACAAAAATTCGTAATAAACATCAAGATTACATCAGGACTACAAAAAAGCCTCTTCAAAGTACTGAGGTTTGTGGATGTAACCACAATTTCAGCTTTTCAATTTAATTTTTCTAGTATCTCTCATGCTTTAAATGTCAACTTTGAAGAGATATTTGAACCATCACTTCATACAGCCAGTGCAAATGTGTTTCACACTCCAGGTCTTGAATATTAGTTTGGGGACAAGGGAAAAAGAAGATAATAACCCACATCACTGCTTGGTATGTAAAAAACCAAGCAACCAATAACCCATCCATTAAAGAACTGCTTACAATTACAGCTATCCTAACCTACTCTGGCCAAACAAATGTTGTTGCCCTTCCCTTAATCTCTTGCTTAACCCTTAAATTAAACAATTCCTATGCAGTCCTCTTCACTAGAAATCCCAAATTGCCCTCCAGCACCACAGGTGGTTTAAAAGAGCTCCCTGCACAGCAAAGTCTAAGATAGCTACCAATCAACACCTGGAATGAAACACAGGTTGAAGGGTAATTTTTTTTAAACAAGCCGTCAGGACATACAGGTTTATCAGAGCACTGGGATTTTTGCAGTGCACAGCCAGCCCTAACACAGCACCCTCTTGGACCATCAACTTCATCTGAACTCCGGACAACAACTTCCTAGTTTACCAACCTGCTGAGAAATATTATCTCAAAGTTGTTTAAATTTCTCAGGCGTTTGTGAGAGAATAAAATCAGTAATCACAACAAAAAAAGACTTTGACTATTAAAAAAAGACTATTATTTCATTAAGAACCAATGGCATTGAGGTCACACTGATTTCTATACCGGCGAAGCAGAAGTGTTACCACACGGTGTGTTCTGCCCGGAAGGAGACATTTCAGAGATTAGTGCGTTACTTTTACCAAGTAATCAATAGACTCGGAATAAGCCTGAGTGGCTTCCTGTGAGTAACGCCGTGCCCGGAGCAGGGCAGAGCCGGTCCGAGAGGAGCTGCTGCCGCGAGGCTCCCGAGCGCATTCCCAAAGGAAA
>VZRQ01004251.1:1108704-1156522 GCA_013397975.1 Machaerirhynchus nigripectus
GCCCCCGAGCCGAGGCTGCTCCCCCGCCTCGCAGCCGAGCCGGAGCACCGAGAGCGGCCCGGGGAGGGCAGCGCTCGGGCCCGGGAGCGGCCCCAGTGGCGGAGCAAAGCCCCCCCGCCGCCCCGCTCTGCTCCGCCCGCGGCACCGCCAGGCTCCGGGCGGCGCGGCACAGCCCTTACCGTCCCGAGCCGTGCCCGCCGGCCCTCCTCACCTTTCCGCTCCGCTCCGTTCGCCCGGGTGCAGCCGCGGTCAGCAGGGCTTGTCCCGTCCCGTCCCGTCCCGTCCCCACCCGCGTTTCCGCCTCCTCTTCCCCCTAGAGCCGTGAGCAAGCGCCCCGGGGGCAGCTCGGGAGGGCGCTCCGCTGGCCCCGGACGGGCCCTGCCCCGGACCCACCGGCTCCCGGCAGCGGCGCGTCGGGGCGGAACGGGAAGGGAAGGGGGAAAAACCCATGGACGTACAGGCGCTCCTGACGCATTTCGCAGTCCCAGCGATCGGGAACTCGCGGCTTTCGCCAAGAGCTCACTCAGATTAAACCAGTAATCTTCAACTTTCCCGTCAGCAGCGCAGACAAGCACCATGTTCTGTAACACTTCACTTCCCTATTTCTCCAATACCCCGTACGTTACCAGATCAGGTATCTCAAACAACATACAAGAACACGTAAAATGCTTAACAAAACTTTCAAGTTCAAGATTCAGATTTTAGGTAGTGCCTTTACAAGCAATTGAATTGGGATTCAGTCTTTAGAAAACACAAGAGTATGTCACTCCTTCCTCTATCAAGCTCCAAGATAACACAGAGTGAATTATGGCCAGATCCCTAAACGGGCTTCAAGAGGGACAGCTACACACGCTGGTTTGTGTGAATCTACCTTAGACTGAAAGGACTTGATAACCCCTGGGGGGCTCAGCAGGGACAGTTCATAAGGCCTTTTGGCTGAAAGCATCTAAAATCCGTTGAAGTCCGATTTTTGTATTTAAATCTTTTCTTGAACCTTGCCCTAAGGAACATGCATAAAGCTTCACTTCAAACCCATCCTGGAGCAAGGAGTCAGGTTTTATAGGATGCAAGGGGCTCTTACCCCAAGTGATGGTAAACCCAACATGAAGCTCTGCAGTCACAGTAATCTACTGAATCACCTGCAAGTATGGGGTTCTTGGGGATGTCATCAGATGTTGAGAGTATTGAGGGCATGAATACTCCCAGTCCCCTGAACTGAGGGGAACAGGGAAAGGGGTGTGGAGTGTGATTTATCAACAATGAGTTTAGAACTAAGAGGTGAATAAATTTACACCATTATCAAGAAATCATGTCACAGATTATTTTTCTCAGGAGCAGAACATGAGTCATTTGGGCTTTGGTGCCCAGGATTAACTGAAATTGGAATAATTGTTCTCTTACTAACTAAATCTCCTTCCCCAGATGGCTGTGAGCAGCTTGGGAGCCATGGGAGGGAGAAACCATGACTGAACACATCTCCTAGGATGAAATAAGGTATGACTTTCAACAGAAAGCCTTCTTACTCCAACTGCCATTGCTCTCTCATGTGTTGTGTTTTGCATCTAGTCTAGGCTGGCTCGTGCTCCTCCTTGGGGACCCCCGTAACATTTCTCCTTTTTGCCCTACTACTGTTTCCACCAAATGTCCAAATGGGCGGTTGGCATCCATTTACTGGTTCATGAGTGTCTTTTCTCCTTCCCACCTAGCTCACCATTTGCTAGTTCCTGCCTTTCCAGTCCTTTTGCTGGATGGCACTGGGCGAAAGAAGCATCAGCTTTAGCCAGTCTGTGGCTGGCCTGGTCACCACAGCACCTGTGAGCTTGTGGAAAATTACACAGAAGTCACAATTAATGGAACGTTAGGTAGTGGTCAGTGGAACAAATCGGCCCAATCCAGCTGATGGGCTCTGTGGCCACCTAAAGTAACAAATTGTAACACTTTCCTGAGGAATATGTATATCCTTGCTAATAAATAGTTGTACCACCTTGAGCCAAGCATGCACCTTAGGCAGAGTTATACTGTCCATCAGGCACCATAAAAAGTAATGCCCTGCTTCTTAATACTACATTGGTGTTAAGGAGTTTTATTCCTGATTTTCAGTGACAAGCTTGTAGAAAATTGGCAGGTTTGCTATGGAGAATTGATGAGGCTGGTTGAGCAAGGACATGAGTTGACGCGCTTGCTTATCTTACACGTGGCTTGGGTGAGGCTTAAGCACTGCATGGTGTCTGGGGTAAAGTGTAGGGCTCGCAGCCCAGTGTCTCAGTGAAGTAGAGAGTGCTCACATTTTGGTATGGAGACAGAGCCTCAGCCCTCTTATCCACACACAGCAGGCGTTATTAGAAGTAGAAATCTGGTCCTGTGAGGAGATGTGTGGCCAGCAGCCGAGAAAGGGGATTCTGTCTCTCTGCTCCACTCTCATGAAACTCCACCTGCAAGGGCTGCATCCAGGTCTGTGGCCCCCAGCGTAACAAGGGTGTGGAGCTGCTGAAGCAAGTCCAGAGGTGGCCATGAAGATGTGCTGAGGGCTGCAGCACCTCTGCTACGGAGACAGGCTGGGAGAGTTGGGGTTGTTCAGGCTGGAGAAGAGAAGGCTCCAGGGTGACCATACTGCTCCTTTCAGTACTTGAAGGGGGCCTATAAGAAAAATGGAGACAAACTTTAGCAGGGCCTGTTGCAACAGGAGAAGGTGTGATGGTTTAAAACTGATTTAGAGTAGATATAAAAAAGGAGGCTTTTACAATGTGGGTGGTAAACCATTGTCACAGTTTGCTCAGAGAGGTGGTGGATGCCCCTGGAAACATTCAAGGCCGGGTTGGAGAGGGCTCTGAGCAACCTGCTCTACTGAAAGGTGTCTCTGCTCATTGCAGGGGCCTTGCACTAAATGATATGTAAAGGTCCCTTCCAACCCACACTGTTCTATGATTCTGTGATGATGCTGTGCAGTTGTAAAATATTGATGGGCGTAAACATGGTCAAGCAAAGGTCAGATGGCCTGTACTGCTGCCTCAGCCAAGTGGAGGAGGAAGTGAGCCTGAAGTATCATGGTTCTGTTCTGCCTTTGATTCAACCATAAATCCTAACTCAGCCTGACCAAAGGTATCCCTCATTTACATATGAAACATGCATCAACATGCAACTGAGGAAGTGCCTTCCCCCCCCACTATCTAAGATGGAAGCAACAGGTAACCAATTATATTTGACTACAGTCCCACCTCCATTTATCTGAAAGTATAAAATTGGTATTTGCAATCCTCCATGCAGAGGATGAGAATATGACCCCATTTCATGGACAAGTGGACAGTTTTGCTCCTCTCTCCCCCCCAAAGCAGAGATGCCTCTTTAGTAAGATTTGTGCCTTTGACTGTGTCCGACCATACCTGGGTGAAACGAAGGTTAATTGACTGTGAAGTGTAATGAAAAACTGCATTTTTAATTTAGCTTGAAACTGTTGGCTGGTGCTAATGCAGTTACTGCATTCATCGACAGCAATTCCAAATCTGTATTCCTGTTGCTTCAATAAGTAGCACTATTTGTGAATCTGTGATTAGGGACATTCTTATTAAATACAACCAGACTACACTGCCAAATTAATAATAACCAGAAATAAGGTCCAGCCACATTCAGCCCCTCTGACCTCCAACACAAGTGGGGTTATTTTGTGCCAAATTTCATACCCTAATGGAACAGAGCTGCAGCCCGTCAGCCTGCCTGGGTTAGGCAGGGTGCTGCCCCAGCAAGCCCACACGGCTGCCCGAAGCTGCCGCCTGCGTGTTGGCACCCACAGAGGTTCTCTTCCTGCAGCAGACCAGGTGACTGGGTGGGGACACGGCCAGCACCAGCTCAAGGCATGCATGAGGAAATGTGGCTAGAAATTGATACAGCTTTTTATCACCCCCCTTCCCCCCAAGAGCTGTGTACCTGAAGATTATAAACGTAACTCGTTTTTAAAAAATCCTAACAAGAAAGGGCTCCATGGCGGTTTCAGAAGCTTGGCATACGACTGCAGCAGGGTGTAACCAGGAGAGCTCTGCTCCATCCCCAGTCCTGTGGCACGGTGTGATCAGCAGCCCCACCTGCTCTGTTCAGTGTTTGGCTTCTCTCTGCTCTACTGACTCATCACCAGGGCTGCTAACAGCACCGTGGAAATGTACACAGAATATAGTGGATGTTTTGTCATCGCCCTGATTGCACACACGGTATTACAGAACACCAGCAGATGTCAGTTTAGCTCCAAAAATAATTCCATGTTGGATTTATTAGCTTCTGCTCTTACAGCAGTAGGCTTCTGTCAAAGAAGCTAAATGAAGTTCAAAACTTGATGCATATTTAAAAGCCTGTTAGCCACATTTTACATACTGTAATATGTTCTCAGTGTGTAAAATAAGTAAACCTTGATCTCACCTTAATTTTCTCCTGCCTGAAAATCACCGGACTTGCAAACATACAAATAATTTTTTTTTTTTAATGTATGTCATTTTGCCTATACTGATTTGTTGAAGCTAGATAAGAATTTATATAACTTTCAGTCATTTCAGCACTACTAGGTATGGAGATAGATATAATGGGTTGTGCCAGAATGCAGTTTCAGACCAGTAATCAATGTACAGGGATAGATTTAAAGAGAAAGCAAGGTACATACATTAAGCCAAATAACCTGAAAGAATGTTTGCTGTTTTCTTCACTGCTGCAATGGCTGATTCAAGTTGCTGAGCAAACAGAACAAGATTTCAATACAATTTCAACAGTTAGTACAATGACACAAGTGTTGAGGTTCACACGAGAAGCCTCAAAGATGACAAGATCTCACACTTCAGTGCAAAATGCATGTTCACATTGCAAAGGTGTCCTCAAAGCACTGGTGATACTGGTGCAGGATAAATTAACTTCAGCTTCCACGTGGTCATCTCCAACCCTGTTGGGCAGAGGAGCAATAGCTAAAGGAACCACTTGAGCCTCAGGGTTTTGTTGAGCTCAGAGTTTAAGGGTTTCATCAGCTGCCACTCTCTGGTAACTTCAGCACTTTCTGACTGCACTATGCAGATGATACAGTTTTATCCTCTAGGCTGGTTCTGAAGGAGTGCACGTAAAACCTTCTGTAATAATTAAAACTAAGTACAACCATAATATACTTCCTCTCATGTATTATTACTGCAAAACTCTTGATCACAAAATACTTCAGAGCTAGTAACTCAATTATTAACAGCTAGCAGAGGCAGGCCTAGGTAACACTGCTGTATTGTTTCTGCTTGGGTGAGCTCTGTTCAATAGAACCAACTCTACCAATATGTGCACTTGTCAAACAGCCTGACATTAGAGGTGCCAAATTCATGGGAAATTGTGGTGCAGTTTGCTTGTGTGAACAGGAGCAGAGTCTGGAGTCAAAGCTGCCAGGTTACCTTGAATGCTGGTCTCAAAAAAAAAAGCTGTGATAGAAGCTTTGCAGCGTTCATTTGGGAGTTAATATAAGTTCAACTTAGACTATCCTCAAATAAATTCTGTGACTGAGGGGGCAGAGGAAAAAGGAAGAAAAAAAAAAAAAGAGAGAAGAGATAGACCACAAATACTTTCAGAGACTACTTTGTGAAGATAAATACCCCGTGACTGACTGCATCATTGCTTAGGTTTATGTATCAAAACAAAGCTATTGCTCCATACCAATAGCGAAGTGGAAGGGGAAAAAACCCTCATGATAGAAAAATTATGACTTCAAGTCAGCTTTCAGACACGTTATCTCACATTAAACCATCTTCTTTCTCAATCCCCATTTCCTTCCAGTTTCTTCACCACACCCCTTCACCACAGCAACTCAGACACATCTGCCCAGTGCTCTCTGGTGAGCTGGACTTGAAGCTGAGCTTTCCTGACCTATTTATTTCATCTGCAAAAGTCAGTAGTATGTGGGGTAATATGCTTGTGAAAGATTGGAATATTAATGGGTTTATCACATGAAACAGAAGAAGCACATGAAGTCTAAAACTGCAGATGATTCCCCGGGAATGCAACTGATTGACAGAATTGTGAAATTAATCCAAACCTAAATATTAGTACTTTGTGGTCCTTCTAGTATTGCTTCCTTCTTAATCACCAACTCCCATAGTGTTATTTGATCATCATAACAACAGCTGCCAGACTGCAACACTGTCACACTACAGCAAAATATTTAAGCATGTAAATCATATTATCTCCCCTAGAGAGTGAGACAGAAGTGTGGTGTCAAAAGAGGTAATGATAAATTTCTTCTTCTCAGAACACTTGGCACTTCATGTAAAGAATTACAAGGAGAATAACCACTCACTGCCAGTAATAGGTCTCCTAGTATGAACAACCAAAAATAAATGGTTATGATAGAAAAGCTTCACATTTAAAAACAGCAGATCTGTCCTGATTAAGTCATCCATTATTTGATGGATTATCTATTAATGCCATAACAAAACATAGAGGAAAAATTGTGATTCTCCAACCATTTACCCTTCAAATTCATCTTCCTACTCCCTTGACAGGGTACAGGAAGGATGTGATTTTAAAAATAAAGCTGCCTGATTATTTTTCCTGTAGACAGAACTGAAGTATGATTTCCGCTGCTTTTGCTGAATGAAATGGTGCAAAAATCCCTTCTTCTTACCCTTCCTCCAGAATAATGCCTGACCTGCTGTTTGGCCAAGCTGTGGTATAGTCTTGGCATAAATCAGCCTTGCCAGCTCTTGTTGTATCTGACCACTGATACATATACCACCAGTAATCAGAAATCACTGATCTAAAGCTTAAAGTGAAGCTTCCTGCTATTTTGCTTAAGGCAGCAGTCAGACATGTTTTAATGAAGTGCTTTGATCCAACTCTGTGAATCTAAAGTGAGTAACGAATGATACAGTATTCTCTTTTGCATAATTCGGATAGAGTATTCACACAGCTGTCATCTGGACACCAGAATTATTGTGATCTAGCTGGGATATAAGGAAGAAATACAGAAATATGTATAAAGATTGAGACCATATTACTAAAAATTCATAGTTATCCAACAAGGCTTTTCTTCAGGCCTCAAATATCCACTTCCCTTAAAATCTGTTCCTAACATCACTCACACATTATGTGCAAAGATAGATTCCAATAAGCATTTATTTTCTTATGTCCTCTCACTTTATGAGTTATTGATATTGAATTCTGTATTGTTTTATAATCTCTAGGTTTTTTTACTTAGGTTGCATGATTGAAGAATAGCTTTGACATAATGTTTAGCATTTCAGTTCCCCACCTCTGGCAGGACTGCCTTAATCGAAGACACTTTAGTGAATCTCTCAAGTCTCAGCTCGGAAGGGGTCAGATCCTCTTTCAGAAACTCAGACATTATATGTCATATCTTGTCACTTGATACTCATTGTCTGTAGGAAGCAGCTAGCCAGGAAGCTTATCATCTGGGCACAAGTCTCATAGCTACAGAGCTAAAACAGCAGCAGCAATGTGAGCACTAATAGCCATTTACCAAACTGATGACCAATCATGGTGAAATGCAATCTCATCAGCCATTGCTACACACTAAGAAAACACTTCTCCAAATTTGCGTGCAGCCTTGAGTGGCTTGTTACACTGGATGCCAACTGTTCAGGACACTCCTTGTTTGAAATGAAACCTTTGTCTTTTCAGACTGATCCTTTGTGATGAGAAAAGCAATCAGTAAACAACTGAATATGCTTACAAAGACTAGTAGTAAAGATAAGTGAACTAGAAAGCCTCAAGTGGGCTTGTGAGAGCTGGCTGATCTGCTGGGTGCATAGATTCTGCAAGTCTTGATTGTATGCACAGCTCCTCCTGAATCTGCCCTGCAGCAAAATCATGTGTTCTATGACACAATCACAACAGAATCTACAGTAACTAAAAATAAACTGCTTCTCTGCAAACTTATGGCTCAGTTTAGTCCTGCTCATAAATAACTGTCCAGCAATGGTCAGCAAACACATTGATTATGTGCTTATGATTGCTTATGATTATCACATTGTGCACGACCTCATTAATTGTCATTAGAGCCAGCTATTTTAGTATCTTCAAATACTTGCAACACTTGGGTTTGGCCCCAGATGATTGTTTAGTAAGTCATCAGTTCTCTGAGCAGCTTATGTTACGCTCATTTGTATATCTGACCCAGCTGCTTTGCCGCTTCCTTGATAGCTTTCAGCACTCCAGAGCCGCCTCACAAATCTATTTAAGAAGCTGCCACCTCTGTGGCACTAATTCTGTTACATCTGGATGGTGGGAGAGCTTGGTAATTAGCCACCTTTCCAGTATGTCTGCATGAGCAATTAGGAACACCTGCCCTAAAGCCAGGAGTGGCTCTGCCCACCTGTAGGGCAGCAGAGCTACCAGCACAATGAACCTTAATGTTTCTTTAATCAGATGGGAGTGACAATACTTTATTTGTCCACTACATTTTATTAATCAAATTTAAATTACAGTCTTTTTTTATTTTAAACAAAAAATTGAGTCCAAATTAGATTTTTAAGTCAGACCAACAGCTGAAGCTGTTTCATGTTAGAACTGTACTTTCAAGGTAGCAGCAAAAATGTCACCTTTGTAACCATTTAAGTTTTACATACCTGGTTTTGGGAACATTTACCATAAATTCTGTAAAAACAGGCAGTGGGCTGTCTCCAAAGGACTTTGACAAAAGGGAAATGATCTCATTCAGCAAGCGTGATATTTTGACAAATATTGGGGGGATAGAGCCTTCCTCATCAAATGAATCCTTATTGCATTTGGAAAGGATTTTTCACTCACGAAAGAAGGACATAAGAATTGTCACTTGCATTCTACCAAGAAAGAATCAAGCTAGTATAGGTCAATAATGAATACATATATACCTTAACTTCAAATAAAAATATTTGTACAAGTTGTTTATGTCTGTAATAAGAGTATTTTTGCTTTCAGTTTTGAAGCAAGGGAATTTCTAAAATTATTTTTTCCCTATTGTTGGCATGTAGCAATTATCCTGCTTTCTCAGAATTACTTCTGATTTGTACGCAGATGGACATTTTGATTTAAACTTAATTAATTAAGGTCATTGATTTAAACTTCAATAGAAAACTGCAGAGAATTTTACATTTGATAGTTTTACAGCTGTTAACAAGTGGAGCAAAGGAAATCAAGCATCCTCAAAAGTAAGGGAACAAAGCAAACTCAAGTAACTTCAATTTAAAAATAAGTCCCCAAGAAGAAAGATTGTGTGCTTTGAGCTACGAATAACTAAGCCATTTTATCAAACACACAAAATACTATGTCTTTAAATATTTGTCTCAAGGATTCAGACATAGTGTGATTTGTCCACAAGATGGCACGCACTGTATCCAGAAGGGACTGTCACAGAAATGTGCTTTGTAACATCTGTGGGACAAAAAAACCTTCATGGTAATTATCCTTCTTAACTTCCTTATCCTTCTAGGCAAGCACAGAAGAAAACCTGTCTGTAATTATTTCCTTGGTTTGCTTATATAATCCAAAAATCTGCTTGTCTCAGAGATAAGGAGACTTCACATGGAAAACAGAAAATGTCTGTCATCCAGGGGATCTAGTTCTTCTCTTTGAGATTTCAGGTGGCTGGAACCAAGTTAAGTCACACACAAGAGGAAAAGGCATTGCAGGGAGAAATATTATAACCTTACTGAACATCTGTTTTTTACCAGCCTGCCACCTAGGAGAAGCAGGGAAGAGTGGAAAGGGCTGAGGGTTTAAAGGACTGACCAAACCTGAAAAACTCAGAGCAAAGGCAACAGTGCTTCACAGGAAGATAAAATTATTAGCAGTCCAGAAGAATTTATCCCTACATACCTGATAACTGAAAGGCATCAGATTCTCAGAGCCCCCACAGGTCTGTTCTGATTAAAAATTAAATCCCTCAGTGTTCATTTCCCCCCATCAGACTGACCTTGTTGTCACTGCTAACTGGAATTAGCCTAAACCAAGACAACTGGGCAGGTTTTCCTACCCAGCTGCTTTCAAGCAGTGTGAAGGAAGCTGTCCCTTTGTGGCTCTTCAGAAAACTGAAATGTATTTGGTTTCTGTCCTACAGGCAAACTTTCAAGGGAGTGAAAAATTCCTGCTACAGTGGGCAACTGTATTAGAAGTCTCAGAGGCCCACAAGGGGTTTGAGGTGTCACTCCGGAGGTATTTTCAGCAATGTGTACGTGAAGTGACTAAAATCCCTGGAATTGTAAGTGCAGCAAATACAACAGGTGCAATAAATACAACACTGCTCCCACAAAACAAGGTCCCTTTCTAATGCTGACATTGTATTTCTGTTTGACCATTTCACAGAAAGGAGCAGAGAATTACCCGTGTGCTGCAGGGCAAGGGTTCTTCTGTGTCAGCACTGCTTCCTCCACCTGCCACAGCTGAAGTTGTGAGCAGAAATCAGCGGGGTGATCGGACTGTTGCGAGTGAAAGGAGAAGGGTTCAAGTAATGCCAAGAAGGGCATCTCTCAGCTCAGCATAGAGACACTCAGAAGTTACAATGGACCAGTGAACAGGCAGTGCTTACTGAGCTGTGAACTGGCTGGTAGTGAGTGTGAAGTGGAAATGACACTTAGAAGAAATTTATTTTAAGGTTAACAGCTCTACAGAACTTGTGAAGTGCTCAGAAGTGCAGCAAGAGAAACAGATACACACTAGACGCATTTTCTTTCTGACATTTATACTAAAGAGACTGCAGAAACTTGGGGCTAAATTTCATTTTACACAAGGTAAAGCAGACTCTTTGTGAGAGTGAAGAAACACAACTGCATACAACTATCACTCCTCCAACTCCTACTTTGCATTCCTGTGCTTTATGCCAGCTAGGAAGTGCTCTTAAGCCTGCATCAGGTCTGCTTACAGGCTTGGGGAAAACACCTGAACCCCCCTAAGTACTTGAGAATAAGAAAGCTGGGTGAGGGGACAGCTGGTCGGTAGAACTAAACATTGGTAGCCTGAGTAACCAAGTTCCATTTCCTATTTCCTTTACTGAATTGCTCTGTAACAAAGTAATTCCAATTCCACTGCACAGAGCTGCCACTGACAAAATGAGATTAATTGCTGTTACTCAGAGCCTACAAAGGTGACCTCCAGAAAATTACATGGGAAAGCCATATCCACAGTTGCAAGATGAGATGAATCAATAAGAACAGAACATGGAATTTCTTCTGTTGCAGATGATTATTATGGGATTGTATTTTGAGCAAATTTAATGTACAGTCCATTATTTATTAGTGTTTGATGACAAAACAGAGGGGAAAAAATCAATTTAAAAATCACCCAGGTGCAGAGGTAGAAGTTATACAAACTGTTCATTAAAAATAATAAAACCCAAAAAACTCACCCTGCTTCCAATCCTCCTAAACACCTTATATCACACACACACACACACGCATAAAAAATATAACCTGCATTAATTATTCCAGGTCTAAAGTGAGAGCTACATGTCCATGTAATGTCTCCTCTCAATTTCAAGCCCAGAGAGATTTACACAGTGTGTAATGGAAATCCCCATCAGAAAAATCTTTTATTCAGGCACACAAAATACTCTGTGGTATTCCATCTTACTTGAAGTTATACTGCTCCATGAAGTTACTGGAGACTGTTGGCAGCAGTATCAGTGTGCTGCCTATCCTGAGAACTTGAAAGATTAGATGGAAAGCTGGTCTAGCAAACCAGGCATTTTATTTTATCTTCTTTAAATCAGTAGGTGTGGACCACTAACTGTATATGATAATATTACCACATTTCCTATTCATTTACTTCTGAGTTGGAATATGCCTACTTTGTTCCAGAATGCCCAAACCATTCAATGTCCAGCCACTCCTGATTAGTTCAGACACTGGGTTTGGATACCCAAAAGAAAGACACAAATGTCAGCTGCAAATGCAGCCTAGAAAAGCAATGTTAAATCAGTGTGAAATCAGCATCTAATTTCCCCATGCAGAGGAATGTGACATACCTTTTAATTAAATGTCAGCCTGTCAATATTTTTCAGATTAGTTATGAATGTGAAATATACCCAAGAAAATGGAATTAAAATGGGCAAATTGGTTAAACTCCTGCTGACACATTTCATTTTTATTCTCAGTGCCCTACAATGATCATTCTAAGAAATTACAGCTTATCTTTTTATTACAGTGATGAATCAACTTTTGGGTTCTGAATGCAAGGCATAGAGCAAAATATTGCATTTATTCCCATTCAAGCCGACTCCCACAAAACATCTTTTGCAGTGGTATGTAATAAAGTGTGGATTTAAGTCAGCCTTTATTACAGATTGAACTGTTTGTTTTTCTTGGAGGTAATGGAATGGGTCCCATTTAATGTGGATGAATTAGTTATTGTGGAGAAAAATGAAAATCAATGAAGTGTCTTTTAAACTAAGTCAGTGGGAATTGTGTTTCCTTACCACTATGCTTTGTGCCTTCCCCAAGAAAGGGCTCTGTACACCAGACTGGGATCAGAAATTTGTCTCTACATGTAGCAGCTCCTGCCAGGTCTTACTGTTGCTACAGATTAAGGGGTTTGTGGTTTTTTCTGATTTTATAGTCTGTGTGCAAGAACTCAGTATGTTTGGGATGACTACTTCAGAAATTGCACACATTTCAGACAAAGAGAGGATGTACAAAGGATGTTAAGATACATGTTAAAACATTCTGGTTGAGTATTATCATGATTAAAATAGCATCCTGCTACTCTCCTGTCTCTCCATATTCCTTCTGAGATCTCAGGAAACAGGACTGCCTCTGTCTATTAAGGAGGGACTCAGAAATAGCTTTTGAGATGTCTGCTGTCATTCTGATCATTTCTTGTACACTCCTGTATGGACTGTGCAGCATTTGTTATCTTCCATGGCATATGTCAGAGCATATTCCTGCTGCAGCATGCTGGTGCTGAAGGTTTAGTTACTGTGGTGCCAGACCACAGGGTGAGGAACAGAAGGAGCCATGTCTGTAAAAAAGCCAAGTGACCACAGTGCTGCCAGAAAGCACAACAGTTGAAGAAAAGCTGCTTCTGCTGCCTATTCCACAATGAGAAGTGAATTCTGCTCAGCTCCAGGGGCTGGAATGCTGGCTCCCTTGTCCTCTCATCAGACTGGAACCTGTGTCCAGTACACAAGCATACAGTGTCCCTCACAGGCAGGTGTACAGATGTGTGAAGTTTTGCTACTCTGGCTGCAAGGTCACACAGCCCAGAGGAGCCAGTGTGTCCAGTCCTTGTGTACGCAGCAGTAAATATTGTTAACCCTCTGCAAGATTGCAAGCAGGACAGATGCACCTGCAGCCTGGGTTGGAAAGCTAACTGAGCATTTTTATACCTTCTTCCCCATAAGAAAAAAACAAAACCAAAACACACCACCACCTTCAAATCTGTTACATTAGATATATTTATTACGGGATATAAGGAAACAGATTTCTTGTCTCTGTTGAAGAGAATCACTACTACTGATTATGGACCAGCAGCACATAAACAGCTGCAGATTCTCTTGCCTATTTTATTCTGTATTAATTTTAAACAATAGCAGTGCTGCATGCAGGGCACACAGCTCCTTGCCAGCTCCTTGCCCTGTTTTAAACACAGCTCCACTTTCTAGCAAAGGGTTTTCTTAGAACTGATACTTCTGCTTATGTGGAAAATGAGATTCCTTTACCCAAGATCCAGGTTTTTCAGGTTCACAAATAAAAGTACTGGGAAAGGGCAAAAGTTCATTTTATAACAGCAACTTGCAGTTATTTTGCATCTGAAAATGTAACTTCCAAAAGAAAGATAAACAAAATACTACCTATAGAGAGCAAACATTTATTAGGACAGACAGTATTTCATTGGATTCCTGCAACTATTTCTTTACTGCACACATTACTCTTAAAATCAATCTCTCCATCCTTTCCAAGTTGAATGGGATCTGTTTTCCACAGGAGCAAAAGCAATTTATAGCTACCCACATCAACAACCTTGCTGCAAAACATTGTTCTCTTCCATATCACCTGTGCTCCTTTTTAATCTTTTTAAATGTTTACAAATAGATTAATTCCAGATGATTCAAGCTATTCCCTATATGTGAACTCAGTTGTGTTTTTCTTCTTTCCATCTGTATCAGGATGGCAGAACTACCATCACCCTCTTTCCCTTTAGCTCCTTTATTAATCAGACACAAGTGGATAACAGCTATTAATAATTAGAGTATGGCAATAAAAGTGAACCTAATTCCACTTTAGTGCTATCACTATCCATGAGATATTACTCTTACTCCTGACAAGACCTTTCATCAACTCCAGCTCCTCCAGTCATCTTTCTCTTCCACCTTGTGCTTCCATGCCATCCCACCTCTGGAACCACAGCAGCTCTTCCCTGGCCTCCATCCCACGGGACACAGCCCTGGCTGGCTGTGGGAGAGCCATGGGACCCATGGAGGGATGGCCCTTGGCCCTGCAGCCTTGTTCTGCTTCATCTCACAGCACCAATCTTCTGTTTCCATTACACAGGGCCTGCCTGGAGCTCCTGGAGCTACCTGGAGAAGGTACTGTTGTTTCTTCAAACCATTAAATGCGTGTTCTGAAGGGAATTTATACTTCCAAGGATCCCTGCTGTCACCAGGATTTTCACAGGTTGCGAGTTAAAGAACCTATTTGCAGAAAATTACTGTGCAGCTCCTGCACAGTAATTACTCTGACAGCTCCTCAATTTTCTCTCAAAGTGACACTAAATACACCAAAGTTTAAGACCTGTTTTAAGACCATGAAATAATATATATGAAAAAAACCCTAAACACACGAAGACATTCAAGATTGCCAGTAATACAGAATGTCATCCTCCAAAGTGGTTGAAGCTCATCAGATGCTTCTGAGTAATTCAGAATGCTGTTTGACCACATCTAATCTCAGTGCTGATTTGTAGCCTTGCTTTTCTCTTGATTAACATATAACTGAACATTAATTCAGTGATCAACCTCCAGCAGATAAAAAACAAATAGTTTGAAGTGGGATGTAACATAGTCACAAGTGAGTTTAAGCATGGTAGTGTACAGTTGTTTACCCAGGGCATTCAATCTCAGTTTATTAAGCTTTTTCTTAAGATTCTCCTGAAACCACGTACAAAAATCTTCTTCCTTCTTTACCTTTAGAAATCCATAGGGTAATCTGGACACCACACCCACAGACACAGCAATTTGGAGAAACTTCATTGTAACAAGATACTAAAAATACACATTTGCATAAAATAAACTTTTTGTCCAAAGGAAAAAGTTTTGCCAATGTTTTGAACCTTAAAATTATGATGGATGTACCAAGTAACAGTAGCAGATGAAAGAGAAACCACCAGGTTAAAATGAAGATGAAAAAAGATGTTCATGAAAAAAAAGCAAGTTTTACCTAAAGAGATATGAGAAAGGGTTAAGAAACGTAGGAGTCAAAAATACTTAATTTTGCTTCTGCAGATTTTGCAGCTTAGGAAAGAATTCATGCATCACACACAGATGTTTACCAAAGCCATGGCACAGTGAACAAAGTGGATGAAGCCCATGTATCAAAAGTAATGGAAGTAACATTTCATCACCGATCTTAATATAAGCCAGCTTTACACTCCAGTGGTGAGTCCTCAAACAAACGACTGCAGGAGATGTATTCTGAGTCATGAGAACACAGCAGTCTATGAGACTTTGGTTGTACTGCCACAAAGAACGGCTGCATAAAACCATCTTAGATTCTTAAAGGATGCAATATGATTACTTTTTTTCATAGCCACCTTGCCAGCATCACTAACAACTCTGCTTCTCACCTCCAGCTCCAGTGTGAATACGCCACTCACCCAGCATCCCAAGCTATAGCCAAATACTGGAATCTGTCCAGCTAGCCCCAGGACAAGCACCCTGAGCTCTCCCAGAGCTGCAGGCCTCGGCAGCTCTTCAGAGGGAATGACATAATGGCTTGCAGCTGAAAGGATCCCTTTGAAACAAGCTGCTTTTTCAGAGCTGTATACAGCCTATTTACTCTGGTCCAGCTCATCTGGAAAAGAAGAGATAATACAAACGTCCCCACTACTCTCCCATGAATTACTTGAGTTACTGAAGTCCTGGATATGACCCAAAAAAATGGACTGTGTAATTTTAAGTGTTAGGATTGCATATATTAAAATATGTGCTTTTTAATCACAGAAAGAACTAGGTAAAAAATTTAGGAGTCGAAAGCAGCTATCTTTATTAATTTTCTTTCTAGGGCATGTAATTCCCTAAAAAATGCCTAGATAATGCCTTGCAGCCAGCAGCACCAAGACATACTGAGCTTTGCAGTACATGTAAGGAGAGAGCTGGGTACCTTGTATCTAGGACATAATTGCTTAGCAATGTTTTAAATAACATTTAAACCCTTCAATAAAGTGAAAACTAAGCCTAATGTATGAAAAGTCTCTTTAAAGTTAAAAATTCCAGAGAACCACAATCTCTTTTAAATGTAACAAAACACTCACAAATATCTGTCCTCCGAATATCTCACAGTAGTTAGGTTAAATTTCAGACCCTGCATTGCTTTCCTCCCCCAGGAGACAACATTGGATAGAACGAGCTGTGCTAGCAAATCCCAGGGCAGCCATCTCCAGGATCTAAAGGTGTGTGGATGAGTCAACCCTACAGCAGAGCTGTCAGATGCTGTCCTTTGTCCCTACCTCACGGAAGGCAACACACCGAGAGGAATCTCTGCTGCCATCAGTAGTGATAAAAATGTATACTGAATATATATTAGAAAAGCAACATCTGCTACTAGGTTTGCTTGACAGAATTTTTAAAAAGAACTTCGAAGCCCTGAAGAGTTGTCTCTTTTCATACCCATAGCATTCAGCTGATACTTTCAAATACTAAACTAGAACACCATAGGGACATCTCGTACACCTCTCTGTTATGTTCCATACAACTAGGCTGGCTGTGTACAGGTTAATACCTTACCTTTCCAGATGTTTAGTCATAAAATGGAAGTTTTCACATGTAGTTTCTGAACACAGGATTTAGAGAACACTAATACTCCATGAAACAGCCCGACAAAACATTTGAAAGCAAGAGGAAGAGCTACACTTCCAAACCCAGTACCCAAGCCTAAACAGCCAAAATAACCTCTTTTAATAATCTCTCCACTCTACTAAATGCTTGGTGACCATAGGGAATTATTAGCACGGCTTTTTCAGTGATGCCCTAACAAAAACAAATGATAGCACTACAGCCTGGACTGTAGATGAATGAAATCAATTTAGGTCTTACAGAATTTTCTTTTAAATGATCAGGTTATTTGTATAAACCCACTGCTTAGTTATGGCCTGCAAACATTTTTGATTCTGCCCAAAATAGCTAGGCAGCATGGCATATGATAAAATCACAAGGCTGCATTACTGGCTGAGTGTACTTTTTAGATTAGAGAAAATATTAAGCTTTTCATAAACTGGGTTGAAGCTTTTCTGCTGTCTGTCCCCATTTACACAACCACCACCATTGCAGAGATGGAGTTTTGCTCTAGGTACACACACTCGTATAAAGTACTAGTACTTACTTACCTACTAATAAAACTCATGGTAATGGCAGGGCTCTGCTTCCCCATCTCAGTCAGTTCAAGTACCTGTTCAGTCAGAACTCACTGTTCTCTCTCCTTCCACAGCAAACAGCGCTGACAGTACAGAACTTGCTGCAGTGCTCACACTGCACCAGCCCTTGGACCTCAGGCAACGATCCTGCATGCAGGGAAAATTATAGTGACTCTTCATTTGATATAAACAGTGGCTTATTTGGAGACTCTGTCTTTGCTACAGTTATTTTTATGCACTGTTAGCAGCAGAAGCCATAGCAAATCAAGTAATTGGCTGAAACTGGTTTAGACCTCTATTCACCCCACCTAATTTCAGGCACCTAAGGCATCTGAACTGTTAATACAGTCACCCAAACTGCACAAAATAGGTACCCAAAGACAGCATCCTTTAGCAGGTGCTTGGCTTTGTAATTTTTGATTTCATTTAACAAACTCTGTAGTTCTGTGTTTTGTTTAATATAGGAGGGAAGCTGCACTTTTCTACAGCAGTTCCATTATTTGCAGTCAGAACTTACTGCATCAATGACTGGCAGGATTGGAAAGTACTTGAATTCTGTGCTCCAACAAAACACAGGTGCAAAGTGCCCTGAAGAGAGCACACCCAGCCTTAAGCTCAGAGCAGAGTCTGCTTCAGGCAGAAATCGGTGTCTGCAAAGAAACAAAGGCAGACAGATGACACTGCCAGTTTCATTCCTGCCAGACTGTAGAGATGACTTAACCACGGGTCTTGTGCTGTGACTTGGCACTTCTTTAGCACCTCCTCATCCTATGAGAAGAAAAATGCAATTTAAAAACAAGTGATGTTGAATGTGCTGGGCTGGGTGAGACTGCATTCTAGTGTACCGTCAGTTCCAAGGCCTTGCTCACAAAGGAAAGCTACTGAGTCTAAACTGCAGTTTAAATTAAAACAAAATTAATCGTATCCAATCTAGTAAATGGAAATCATTTCAAGGATACTAATTTAATTTCTACAGGTTGTCTCATTGCAGCTCAGCTACTGCAGATAATCATGGTTAAACATTAAAAGCTGCTTCAGACTCCTAAGAAAAGAATTTCAATGTGTTTTGAGTAGTTTCAAAATTCTATTTATTCTAAGCTGTAGATGTCCATATACCTTCTGGTACTCTAAATGCCCAAAAATTACAAGCTGAACAAGTGTAAACAGCTTGTTCCTTGTAATAACTAAAATCATAACTGGTGCTTTTTCATTAAAAGATCTTCCAGTTTTTCTGACAACACTGGCTTAAACACATCTAGTGAAGCTGTGTCACGACTCACAGACATTCAGTATTTCAATTTACTGTGAAAGTGGAACTTTGCACCTGTAAGTATGAATGACGAGTACAGAGACTCATGTACAGCATACTTGACAGAAGAATACCTGTTAAAATAGGAGAAGGTAACATAGAAACGGCACAGTAAACAGGAAATTAAAGTATACATATAGATGACATAGGTATCTGCAGCTTGAACAGTGGGGATAAAGCTCCTCTCTCTCTCTTTCTCTGCTTCTCTCTCTCTCTCAATAATATAACTTCATCTTGCTTGTTTTCACCATGTTTTTGGTTTTTACTTGATTCTGATCTTGTGTCTTTGTAATAATTTCAAACTTAGTGAACTGGCTGCAACAGAGGCTAAAAGGGGTAGTGAATACCTCCTTCCTTGTACCAGTGCCTTTGCAATTGTCATAGCAGATTGTGTCAGGGTTCTCTTCTCTCCTCATTCCTTCATTTTGGGGATGAAGAGAAAGACTGTGCCTGATTGCATCAATGTAAATGACGCTCTGCTATGCTGATGGTATTACTGCAGATTGCCATCAACAAGGCTTTCAAGACTAAAGTAATGCCAAAAAGACCTGCCTCTGTTTCCCTCCCTTGTGTCATTACCCTTGCAGGGCTCACGCAGGGCAGCAGCTGCCTGTCCCCCACCACGGGCAGGAATTGTTGGGGAATGAGGGCCAGACTGTTCCGGAGAGCTGCATGGATTGAGGGAGGGAATGTATGTTTGTACCTCAACAATCTTCTGCCACAAACAGTAACTTACCCAACTGCAGTCTTCTTAGCTTTCATCAAGAAAAAGTACAACAGAGAAGCCAACAAAGCACTTTGCCCAACTGTAACTGCAGTATATATACAGATATATATATATATAGAGAGAGAATTTGTGCTTTTAGAAAAGATGGCAAAAAAGAAGTACAGCAGCAGGTCTGACTAAAGGAGTGGGAGTAAGTGGGTAGGGATGACATCACACAGAGGTGGAAAACAGCCTAAAACTGTAACATGGAATAACTCAAGATCAAAGGAATTCAACAGTAACATATTAGACAGGATTATAAATTGGGAAGTGAGCAAATTGTGCCTTTTTCCAGAATGTGCACAGATTTTGATAGGAGGATTGTGTACATTCCTTAAGGCTCAAAGAATTTCACCCCAGAATTGGCAGGTGAATTGGAATGAAGGGTGGCATCCTTTATGCGATGTCCAAAATGCCTGGAAACACTTTGGGAATTGAAGGAAAATGTATAAATGTAACTCATTTCCCCTTTTAAGGGAGTTGCCATTCAGCAATTCTTGCATCATACTGTAGCACTTAATTTCCTTAAGCACCTTTGGATTCTCTGGCAGAAAGAGGGCAGCACAGTAATGTTGGAGATCTAGAAGAAATGAGATCTAGAAACTTTCAAAAACACTTCAGTGAAAGGTTTAAACTCTTTTACTTTATACCCAAAAAGCATATGAAAATAGAGGGGGGAAAAGAGATTACGAAACCCATAATGTACTGGTTTTGCTCCCTATCTGACAATTTACATCTTCTGTTGAGCCATAATGAGATCTGATGTTAAATGACAAGCTTCATTCATGCTGCCAAGATTCTAATGAGCTGCATTCCCAGCTTTCTGAATGAGGAACAAGATTCCTTTCCCATAGAAAATGCTGGGGAGTGGAGAGGCAGCAGACACACAGCAGCAGTGGCAGAAGGACTGCATGGACTGCAGCACTGGCCAGGGAATTGGGAAGGCAGTGGAAGAGGAACATTGTTCCCCTCACAAAAGAGGCCGTTACAATGCCAGAAGTCTCACAAGTGAGGATTAGACATCCCCGCACCACACACACAATGCTCCATTCACCCCTCTGGAAGGAATGAACTACTGTCACCCAAACACAAAACAAAAATTGGATTCCCTACAAGAAAAGCTCAGTGCATGTCAAAGTCTGCATCACTGCACTGTGATAACAAGCCTTGAAGTATCAAAAGGCACATACATTTTATTTTGCCAATGGATTGCATAAAGATTTCACTTCCTACATGAAATGGTAAACAGGACTTTGTTTCCACCCACACACATACATTCATAAAGACTGGTATGTTGTGCTACCTAAACTCCGCAGAAAACTGGCCAAATCCTATAAGAAAAGTTAGCATGTGTCAATTTACGGTAAAATCTTTTCTTTGTAGAACTCTTCTTCAACTGTATAGAATATGGCCCTGGAAAGAAAAGCTGAGGAGTAACATCCCTAGAAATTACAAATTAAGGAGATCTCATCTTACTGGTTTTTATACATAGACCATTGTCTTCCCTTGTCCATGAGCTGTGCCTACATTCCCTGCTTCCATAAAACTGAGCATGGTGGGTTTAGATCTGTGGGGAATCTTACATAAGAGCTTGATTCCAGGTGTGTTATGAGTTGACTGTATGTCACGTTCTCTGGAGAAGCCTAATACACAAACTGAACAAATAAAAGCAATGACTGCACTAGACATTGGCTAAAATATTCTGTCTTCCTTTGTTTGTCACAGCTTGGCTGGGTAGTTCTGAATGTACAAACAGCTTAAAAACAAACAGGCAAGGAATTTATGGAACAGTATTGCACATGTTCTCAGATTTTATTACAGCTTTCAAACAGGGACTATTCCTTAATTTTGCTGGGCAGTGTGGAAGGAAAGATACTGGAAATAAACTGTAGACATTTTGTAATATCACTACAGAGAGTGGAAGGAAGGCAGCAATACCTATCGCTGTACCTACCCCAGAAGACAAGAGATGCGCATCAGTGTGAATGAGTTGCAATCTTCCTTTTTTTCTCCTAATATTCTGTAAGTAATTTCCAATACAGCCCACTGACTAGCAACAATAAATCCACTAGTGTGGCACTGTATTTCCTCACTCCTGTCTGCCCTTCCCACACATGGTGCCCCCCTTCCCCGCCCCTAGTCCTAACCACTCCCTCGGGTTTCTCCCATTGATTCTGTTACCCCAACTCCGCCCATGAACCGCCCCTATGCTCTGAGAGTCCATGAGCTCTCCGCCCCCCTCGTCCCCACTTAAAAGCACTGGTGACAGCCCATGTGCTTCCCTCTGCCTTTGGGGATCAGCCTGCCAGCAGCTCTCCTCTCTCCACCTGGGGGACCCATGCCATGTGCTGGCTCTCAGCCTTTGGGAGCCAGCACATGTGCTGGCCCTAGGTTTCTGGGAGCCAGCATAGAATATAGACCTTCTCCAGCCCCATGCGGGAGCCTTCTCGCCTCCTTTCTCACCACCGCGTTGCGGAGGCACAGCCGGCCGGAGCGAGGGAGGGGCAGCCTGGCAGAGGCCGCGGGATGCAGCGCGGCTGCTTTCCCTGCGAGCCCCCCCGGCGCTCTCCGGGCAGCCTGCACCGAGCCGTGCCACCGCAGGGAACCACACACCGCCACACACTAGGAATTATTTTAAGGATGGACATTTCTGGTTTAAAAATAAGTTCTTTACCACAGCATTTATGCTAAGAAACAAATTAACTCATATCAGCATTAAATTGTAGGCTGTGGTAGTATTGTAACCCCTGCTGGAAAACCTGCATTGTGCAGTTCAGTTGCTAACCAGATCTTTAGTTTAATAAAATTGTTTCCATTTAAGGTTAATCCCATTTGCAGTTTGGTGCTGCCAGAGTTTCTAATTGCTGTTAGTAAGGGCTTTCAGGACACTGGGGAACTGCACATTCAGTTCTTGATCTGATCCTATTTTGTGATCCATCATACAATAGATTGCTCAAATAATTATTTTTAAATAATTCAGTGACTCTTCAGCTGGAGTTCTATCTCACAGGCTATTGGGAGACTGGATGCCCCTTCAATACAGATGTAAGACCAAGAACTCTATTTAGCTGCACAAACATTTATGGAAAGTGAATTTTAAAGCAATTGCAGCATGCTGACAATCTGTGTGCAATCATTTAAATCACTGAAGTACCACCACAAGATGCTCAATTAAGCACTAGTGCCTAAATGTAGAGATTGTGATTGAAAAATTGGAGAAATAGCTTGGAGCTATTTCAAAATTGCAGAAATTTTGAATATGTAAAGTAAATAAATAAACACCAGTTCTGTGCAAGAAAGTCACTATGCTGGGAATAATTTTCTCAGATTTTTGTGTTTGGAACTCCACAAAACTGCAGCACAAGTTTTCCCCTTACACAAGAACTGTGTGATGAATATAACAAACACAGCTCCCTTCTGATAAGGGTACTTCTGAATTCAGAAATATTTCTTACATCTTGTGCTTAAAAATGTATGACAAAAGCAGAAATCAGCCATGGAATGCTGCTAGGGCTTTGCTCAAATACCAAACTTCTCTATACCTATCTCACTAAAGGGGTGATACTCTACTTATGGAAAGTAGATACTGAACTGTTCAGGTTCGGATATACAACTAGTCTTGTGTCAGCAGTGAAATAATCTTCTACTTTATTTTTCCAATTCAGCCTACAGTAATGGTTTATTACAAACACATAATTGTAGATGACTGATGCTTTGAAACCAGTGAGAATGCTAATATTTCTACAGGATTGCTAGCTCAGCCTATTTACTGCTGTCTTGCATATAAATTTCTGAACAAGCAGAGTTTATTTATGTTAGGGTCTTAAATTGTGCTAGTAAGACTCTGAATGTCCTGTGAATAATTCAAAATATTTTTGGTTCCTCATAATTGCAAATGTACAACTGTCTCCCTCTCTCAAAATACTGGAATTAATTCTGCCCTCAGCTGTATCTATTCAGTTTCCATATATTATAACTGCAGTTAGAACTGCAAGGGCCTTGTTTTGCTCCACTGAAATCAATATTAAAACAGCAGTTTAGTTCAATGACAATGTGTACTAAATTAGGCCTCAATCTTTGCTACCTATTGGAAAGAGAGGCTGGGAAATGGGGTCTTGCAGCTCCTGGCTGCTCTCCCTGAGGAGCTCCTGCACGACTGCTCAGGTCTTCAGCTTGATGCTGTAATGGCAAGAGTATTAGCAAAGAGATGGTATTAGAGACACCCTGCCTCAGCATTCCCTCAAAATGCTTTGAAAAAACTAATGAACTTCATTCCCTGCACTTAGCTGTTTGATGTACTGAGATATCATCCTATCCTTATGTTTGTGGAGTTGATTTTTTTTAATTTCTTGCCATGCAAGAAGTTTTAGAAGCTTTATACTAAGTACAGGTGAAGTTCACAGAGCTTCCCCTCTTTCTCCTTTAATTTGGTTTTACTCTGACAAAGCACTTTCAGTACCTGTCAGGCGAAAGTCCTCACACATTGAAAACTACCAGAACACGCAGAACAGAACGCTAATGCAATCTTAAAGAGATTAACAAAATCTTGTGAGCACAGACGTTATTGTTCTACACCAGCTGCTAGTTTCTCACGCTTCAGAAATTATTTCATTGCCACAAAACTACCCAGGATTTCTTCTCTTGAGGACAAGAGCCAAATCTACAGCTACCACCAATATCAGACTTGCCAACCCAACATAAGCTTTGTCCTGCCTAAAGGAGTCAGCTACCTATGGGCCCCATGATCTGTGCAGTAACTCCAGAATGTCAACGCAAATATAGGAAGAAGTGACAAACTCAGGAGGCAGAAGGTTTTAAAAGTGCTGAGAACTAACATCAGAACTTGGGTTTGAGACATTGTGATGACATACTGCTCCAGTCACCGGGGCTAGTGACAGACAGCAAAAACAGGCAGGACAGAGAATGAAAAAATTATCAGTCTTTGGGTCAAATAGATAATTCTGCTCCTGCCTCAGGCAGTCTGTGAGTGCAGCACAAACACACCAGCCTGGGCTCACGGGGCACTGCAGACCTCAGCTACATACGCTGCCATTTACTGTTTTCTTCAACAATCAGAAAAATTGCAATAGTGGTTTTAAGGCTTGTTGAGTAGAGCAAATCTCTCTCTAGGAGTGGAACAAGGACATTAAAAAAGATAAGGAAAAGCAATTACACTTTAAATTAAAAACTGCTGCAATCAGTTCAAGATATTTAGGAAAAAACTAAGACAATTGTCTTACCCAGTCTGAAATGCAGTTTTCGATATACAAAGAAAACATCAGAATTTTATTCAAAGGCAAACACTATTTTTTTTTTCTGGCGTTACATTTTTCTCCACAGAGTAGTGGATTAAATGAAACCAGTGAAAGATATCCTACACAGTACAAGATGGCCAAAGTGGCATTGGCAGTATACAGATGCTGCATAACATGCTCATACCAAATGTAAACTTAGTTTTTGGTGGAGATGGAGGAGAAACAGACCTAGAAAATGGAAGAATATCCCTCGAGCAGCTGGGCATTTACAATGTTATATGTAATTACCCCATGACAATGTGTGCACACACACTTTATCTGAGGAAGATTCAAACACTCAGCAGCAGAGCTGTTATTTGTAATGATATGTTCAGTGTAGTAGTACAAAGTGTCTAATTTAGAGTCATTCAGTGTGATTTGTCTGTTGCATTCCTTCAAAGGTTTATTCACTGAAGCAAAGCAATGCCAAAAAGTTAGTTATTTCCAGCTGCGAGTGTGAGGGTTTTCCTCTTCAAAAGGGGAAGCATACTTTCATATCCTTTACCCATCTGTGACATATCACTATCTGCTTTACATCAGCTGAAATTAGCTGCCACTTGGGAGCCAGAAAGAGCTACCAATTACTTTTTCTCTCTTGCATTAAATGAGTTGTGGTTCTTCACGTTAGCTGAGGAGTAAATTTGTATCAATACATCTATTTCTAGATGGTTCATGTTTATACTTTATGAATAACCTGGCTATGATGGTTTGGATGCAAAAATGTTTCAAATGTCAAACAAGCTGATACCATAATGCACCAGCACTTCTGATATCGTACTTTCTAAAAGTTTTGTCTGAAATCTGAAGTTCAAGATGCCTTCACACTGATCTTGGGCAGTTAGACTGGAGATGAGGCTCTCCAAACTCGATGTGCACTTATCTGTGCTCCAGACATACTGATGTGTCCTAAAACAGCCTCCAAACGCTTCATACAGTTTGCCACAGGCATTCAAAGCAGAGGCCCATCCTGGCTATCCCTTGGCAAGTTCCAAAGTCCTTTGGGGCAGCATTTGCACCAGAAGCACCATTACAGGTGGCTCGTCCTGAGAAGTAAACTTTTTAAAAGCAATACATATGATGATGGATCTATGCGCACCATTTAAGAAGGAAGGCCTTATTTAAATGAAAAGATACTTTTTAAATGTTTTTAATGGAAAAAATGTTGAAAATTTACCAAAAAAAATAGTTGTTTTGCGGAAGATATAATACAGTGGACTCAATTTTTAATTTTCCTTCCACATCTCAAAAAATTAGAAACTCGTAAGTAAAACTTCAGTAAGCTGAGCAGGTTTTTTGTGACCTTTAGAAACAATTTGGCAAGTTGTTTTAAAGGGCTGCCCTTGGTCATGCCATAAATAGAAAGGAGCAGATGAAAATATTTTCCCTTTAGGCACTGACTGAAAGCAAAGTGCAGGGCTGATGTTACTTTCCACAGAAAGCAAACTACACAGTGATAGTACCAAAAATATATTGCAAACTTTCTCCTTGGTTTAAAAGACTCTAGACTCCTTTGTAGCATGGCAAAAATAGAACAAATATATTGATTCTACTGCCTAATCCTCTGGTCCTAAACTTCTGATTCCTGTACAAAGCAGAGCCAGGCAAGTTCTCGGCACCTTCTGCAGAACAAACGCTTTCTTGCCAAGTTCTATGGAGCAGAAAATGCTAATCCATTCTGCTGGCTGGGATATTTTAGGCAGTGGATGAGGAGAGGGAAGAGAATAAAAATAGCTGTATTATCCCAGTCCTTGAAAGGCGAAAGTGACATACAGCAGGCTTTAAAAAGTTCTGTAGATAAATTTTAAAAATTCTATCTTTTTTCTTTCTACACTTACATTTTTTGTATTTTCTTTTGGGTTTGCTGCATATTTTAAGGTTAGTCTGGCAAGCAAAGCCCTTCACAGGAAAGCTAATTCTTTTACACTGGCCAAGTCCAAATTTTCCAGGTATCTTATGGAAAAATCAGACTTTTCCTGTGTCACATGGACAGCATGTCAGCAGTAGACTCCATGTTGTTCCTTTCCCCTCCTTTCTCCACCCTTCCCTCCCCTCCATCAAGTTTAAGGGTAGTCTTCAGTCACAGACTGATTAATCACATTTCAGATCTGCTCTTCTGCCATATTAACACAGATTGTATTTACAGTTCTGACCTGACCTGAATGACCAAGAGCTGTCTCCGCAAATAAATTGTCAGATCCAGTACAGTATTTTAGAAACTTATCATCATGAGACCATCTCCCTTCCAAATTTATAAACTTTGATATTAAACCTAGAGATAGATGCTCTCTAAAAATACAAATTAATCATTTTTATTTGAAAATATCAGCATCTGTTGAGACTGCAGCATTAAGGTTTCATTTGGAACTGGTCCAGGCAAAAATAAATCTTTACTACTGAAGGTTAATATGACAGCAGAGGTACATCTAAGCATTAGGAACCAAGTAGTTATTTTTCTGTAAATTACAGAATTTTAGATATCATACAAGTTCTTTTTGTTCTGAACTTCTCAGTACATTTGGCAGTAAACATTATATAGAAAAGAAAGGAAAGGGAAAAACAGTTAATCTTTGAGCTATGTTGTTCAAAAAAGCAAAGTCATTACCATGTAAAAGATGGAATTAAAACAGATTCTGGACAAAAGAACTACGAAAACTACAGAACTATGTTTGAAATTTGTGTTTTATTTTACTAGTTTATCTGTGATTTGAATCATTATATGTTTTTATTAAAAAAGTCTCCATTGCCCAAGTGCATGAAGGTCTATTGAACACAGTACCTATACTGGTAGAGTCAATATAGCTTGACCTACCTTCTTTGAGCACGTTAGATGGAATACAATCAGAAAGCACATTAGAACAACACAGCTCAATATTTATTGGATTCCAAGTCCAATCCGGTTCCCTTCTTGTACCAAATAATCTGAAAAACTGAAATGTAATTGGCTTAAAAACAAATGAAATGCTGCATTATAAGGCAGAATATTTTACAAATATGAATCTCCTGCACTCAGGACTGAACTAGTATCTTCACATCTATTTGAATGACATTTTTCCTCTATTCACCCTGGGTTTTAATTCCTGTAGGCAGGATTATAATAAAGAGCTGAGCAGTATAATACATTTATTCGGATCTGCTGGTCATTAAGGAATAAGAGTGTTTTGAAGCTTACAGTAATTTAGATTATTCACATTTTACATTATGTGGTCATAAAAGCATGTTTCCTCACGATACCTATGAAATCAGCATTTGAGTTTCAAGATATTCTTAACATACACAAGGAACATCAGACACATGTTCACTGAAATTACTGTAAAGCAGTAGGAATACACCTTTCACATTTCATGCATCTGTTAGTGTTGATGGATTGATGAGACAAAACCAGTAAACCTATACTTTGTACTTTTTATCTGAAACTTTAAAAATGAACATTCAGTATATTTTAAGAGTGTTTTGCACCTTTCTAATTTCAATGCAGATAAACATACTGGTTCACTAACACCTCATGATAACTCCAGGAAAGGGCAACACTGATGGACAACCTGATTTCAACTAAATTCATGGATGGTCACATAGAGATTGTGTTAGGAGCAAAATCAGAGCACCTGTTCTGCCTCAGTGTTAGACAAGAGCCAAGAGCGAAGCCTCTAGCAGAAGGGAAAGGGGTTTCCTTGCCATTTGCCACACTTATAAGAGGGTCAAGTTAAAACATCTCTTGGATACATCAAATGGGAGGGGTTTTTGCCAGTTATCTATGAACAAGACCCATTTAGGTCACAATTTGTGGAAATATTTAATAAGAGAATAATTTAATCAGAGAATGTGCCAGTAAGTACCTATCCAAATGAAGATCAGTGACCTACTTACACTTTTATTTCAGGCCCCAAGGAGCAGCTATCTTTTCTGTTCTTGTACCACCTTGCCTGCAAGGAGGCTGTGGGTGCACGAAAACTTGGGAGGGAACTCAGTTGGGATGGCTGATCCCAATGGACCCAGGGGATCTCACGACACACATCCTCAGGAAAGCATCCTCAGAAATACAGGTGTAGTAGCAACACCTTTGTGGGTCACACAGGCTTCCACAGTGAGCCTGCCTGGGGTTCCCTCTCCTTTGCCAGAAGCAGAGTTCATAGATGTATCCAAGATGGTCCCTGCTCACTGGCAGCTCTTCAGCAAGAATTGGTGATGAGACAATACCATAATCCCCAAATGCTTGTGACCAGGGACTAGGAACGCCATGCTGGAAGATGAGTTCCTTTTAAATATGTCACATTCAGTTCTGGAAACAGAGTTATCCAAATCACTGGTCACTTTGGAATACCATTTTCCATGGACTTTTCAAAACCTGACTCCTGCCATACACAGGGACTGACCTGAGCAGTTTGAGCTGAGAATTTCTTAGTGGAGCACATGGAATGTAGAGCTAATGCCACATGCTTTTGTATTCTGTGTGTGTGTTTGGGGGATCCTGGCAATGTCTTTGCACAAACACTTTCCCCAGTTCACTGGGGCCAGCAGCCAGCATCCTGCATAACCACACACTTGGACGTGAAGTGTTCATTGCTTCATCCTGTCTGATCCAAGCATGCAGTTTCTACGGTGTCCGTTATAATCCGAATTAAAAAAACAAAAACCTAATCAAAGCAGTGAACAGCATCATTTAAGAGAACCTCTCATTACCCTCCCTTAGTATAGAGAAAGTGTCCAGAGAATTCCTACACTCTTAGAAGACTCAGACCAGAAATAACACTCACATACTCTGAGACATAGTATATTTTTCTAGACAAGACTTTGCTGCTCCTGAGTTCATACAATAAATTTCTGCCTTTCTGATGATGATGTACAGATTGCAAAGCAGCTGCTTTCCTTGGATAAATCTGCTCCCCCTGAAGACTTTCCTATTTTTTTAATATATTTGCTGTTATTTTAATAAGGACAGAAAAATCCTTCACTGTAAGAAGCGTACAGAGGGAAATAAGAAAAGTCTATAAGCATTTTTGAAGGATACATTAAACAAATCAGATACACAGAGCAGATTTCTGAAAAGAAAAAGTGTTTGTTTGCTTCTCTTCATTTTTCATTCTCTTTTTACCCAGAGAGCTTTGATCATGACAAACTGGATCCAGTTGGCTCAGCAGAAAGAAAAAAGTCATTAATGAATTTAAATCCTGAGGAAATTCTTCTGGCTTGAAAGAGAATATTATAGTTGTTGGCAGTGAATGCTTTTGTATTGGCCATTATTTGTTTATCATTAAAAGTTGCTAATTTTGATACATGTTAATCAGATTGCTTTGGATACATGGTAATGAGATCACCAGGTATTATTCAGCAGGAAATTATGAAGGCACTCCAACTCCTGGGGTGGACTGGCTGTAACCAGCCACTGAGAAGAAAGGTCAAACCTACACTGACTTACCTCCTGGGGAAAAAAAGGTAATGGAAAGAGAGATGAAATGCTGGTAAACAAGTTTTCCTCAATACTTCCAACCACCATGACTGCTTGGACATTCAAGCCCAGATGCCACCTTTATTCCCTTCAGCAAGCACTGCTACAGCCACAGAGGAAACTGTAAAATATTTTATGTATATAACTCAAAGAATGAAACTGATTAATGCACTAGAAATAAGCTCCATGTGTGATAGGATGTTTAACCCTCACTAGAAATAGTGGGGAGGTTCCAAAGCTCCCACTGGCCAAAAAGGAAGAACGGATATCATCATCCTGGCTAATAAGCAGTCACTGTCTATTGAATTTAACAACAAAGAGCTTTGGCTTTCTCTTTTAAAAATGGTTAGCTTTACATCCTGTGCTAGCAAGTATTCATTTTCCTTAACATCTAGAACTTTTTTAAAGAAAATTAAAAAAGGTTTCAGCCTTAACAATTTATTAAAACATATAAAGGATGGAAATGCCTCTCGTTCAACAATCCTTCCATTGATTATTGGCTGAGGCATTTGAAAGTCTTGCGGCTTACATTACCATGGTGAGTTTTGGCACAGTTAATTTTTCTGCAAATAAGATCTGACAGCCATCAAAACCACCAGGATATCTGCATCACCAGTAAAGGACTGAAAAAAACAGCTCTGTTTATTGTGGAGATACTCTAGGGTTTCGTACAGTGCTGCCACAATGTATCTGCATTGCCCCTTGGCTGGTTGAATTGCACAGCCATTCACTGAATTATCATCCTTCACTTGCCATATCCCACTTCAGACCCTTGGGAAGAATTTAATCACTGTCTCTTCCCACTGAGGGCTCAACATCAATGAAAATGCAAAAGCAAATACTAAAGAATGAAAGGTCAAGTCAGCTAAAGCTGACTCACAGACACAGGAAAGGGAATGCTAATCCTTGCTTAGGTGTTGTCAGTGTATTTCCCTGTCTGCCAGCAGCATTTTAGGCCCTTCTTCAAAAAGGGTGCCTGGCATATGAAAATCCTCCTACTATTCTGAATGTCTTTGACATGAACTGAATGCCTGTTTGAGCAATTTCTCACAGGCACAGAATCAGACACTGCACTACAATCACAGGCACATGAGACTGTCTGGCTCACTGCGCACTGTTGATCTAACACAAAATAGACACCCTAAAGGTTTCTGGAAACATCATAAGACAACTACTTTTTTAACCTAGTTACATCCACTACTCTATGTAGTTACCAGTGCAGCTAGTAAAAGATGAGGATCTTAGTATTTCCTCAAAATAAACAGCCTATTTAAATGTAACTATAATTTGGAATTATGAAGCTATACAATCAGCTTCTGTACAACTTTGGGATAAAAAGTGGTATCAGTTTGATTAGTGCCAAAATGCAGAGATCAATGGTTAGGGCTGCCATGCCAACCTCAAAGAGCACTAGCTGCAGAAATATGCAAGAATAAGTTGGTGGGTGCCTTTAGAGAAGCTGGCAGGTTGCAGTTTTTCTGTTCTTGCATGAATTTCTTCACTTGATAGATAATAGAACTGTTATTTTAATTTAGGAAGCAGCAGCCTGTGTGCTGAATTGAATGCTATGTAGTCTTTTCCTAGTGCCCATTTAGGTAAGCAGCGGTCCAGGGCAGCCATGGGTCATTGCAGGTAGTGTAGGGTTAAGAGACTGAGCAGAACTGAGTACAGAACAGCTGAGATAAAATCAAGTAAATCCAGTTATTCAGCTTCTAGCATTTAAAATGAAAATACCAGTATTGTGTTACTGTGGCAATACTTAAACTCCTCATTATTTTCAGAGAACTTTAAGTTCAGTTCCTTGCAGTCAGGTCATTCCAGTAACATTTATCTCAGCATTTCTATTCTAATAGCCTCCTATTTTAGAGGTTTTATAACTCAACTACCTATAAAAATATACTTCAGACTCCCAAAGTACAGTCTCCTTTTCCTGGTATTACTTATGAATATAGCACAACTTTTATTTTAACCCAATTCAACATTAGTTTACAGGTCAGTAAGAACAGCAGAAGTCTTTAAGATGGCATTGAAACACTACTGGTTGTATAGACAGGAAAAAACAAGACATGGAAAAGAGGAATGAAAAAGATAGTAACACCAAATTGGATGAAACAGACAAAAAATAAGTGGAAAGGAAAAATCCAGCAAATGAAATGTTGTTCTCTACATTTTCAAAAGTGTTTTCTTTCCCAACCATTAAGCAGTCTGCCCAATATTCCTGTGCAACAGATCATTATTCCCCAAGGCAGCAGAGAGAGGACTTTCAGTGTGTTAGGAACAGTGTGAGACATCCAGCACTGTACTGGTACACGCTTGGTTCCCAGCCCTTGCCATGCATTCAGTGCAGAGTGCGCAGAGCTCAGGGCAAAGAGCAAGGGAAGAAGGCTCTCCAGAGAGAGCCAACACTGGAGGCCAACGAGCCTTCAAACTTAAGCTTTCTACCTGGCAAAGGCTTAAACCCACTGAAAGTCTGTTACATTTACAGGTCACTCAAGATGCCCTAAAATGCCCTGTTCTGCTGCTTTTGTCTGAAAAGACATTCAATCTAAACCAAGTCCAAATGCTACAAATTTTCTGAAATCTGTCCTTTTGTAAAGAAGATATCAAATGGTGAGAAAAAATAATTTTGCTTGTCATCACATGCAAGATAATGCCTCTGCACTGTTCCACCATCTAGGTTATTTTAAAATAAGGTGCTTAAGAACTATATACACTTCATTTGGACCGGCTGTGCAGGCAAATCCAGACTACGGGGTAGAAGGGAAAAGAAACAATTATTTACATGAAGAGAAGGATAGATTGAAAAGTTTGAATTTAAAGCTCCTGAGTTGGCTTTTCTTCTCTGGTTTGTCAGGATGAAGAGGTTGCAGAACTGTCTGAAGTGGCCTTGTGGCATTTCCTGGGCTGGTACAGACCCTGTAAAACAGTTTTACTTCTCTGTGGTCCTCACACCTCCAATCAGATGCATGTTTCAGGGAAAAGGGAAAGCACTTCCACACTCTGCTCAGTGCAGAGAGGATAAATAAAAGAGGCACACTGGAAAGCATTTTGAAAACTGACAGTTCAAAGAGTGTCAGGATGTTCAAAGCTGCAGAGTCATAAATTAATCATTTTTCATCCAGCACATAAGTGCTATATTTTTACTGTGTTTCTTCATTTGATGTCAGCAGTCTACCATATCTGTGAGGCACAGCAGCACACAAGTTCATTCCCCATGATAGTAATCTGACACTATTCACTTTGAATTCTACTGCACTTTTTAGAAATATACAAATTTCACAGTTTCCTTGTGTTTCCATTTTGTTTAAACAACTGTGGTGAAAAGAAAATATTAAGTTGCATTCCCNTTTTCCTTCATATGTTGGGGTTTGCTTTCCTGATTGTGCAAGCATTCAGACCTGTCATGCTGTAGGAATCAAGGCATGCATTTTCTGTGGAGCCAATTACTTTCCATAAATTTAATCTTCTCTCTCACTCTTTTTAGTAGCATATGAGAGAGTTCAGTGTTATTTTTATGTTCTGTGTTAGAGAAGAAAAATAACTTGCTTTCAAGATGTAAAAAGGGGTAATGGCTGGGACAATTTTATGTGTATTCTTCTACTTGAGGCCAAACAACTGGAATCTTGTGTCTGATGTCATGCAGAACAGGGATGTGTTCTGGTTTAGAGTTATATTGCAGTGGCGTGGATTTCTACAAGATTTGAGCACACAGAGTTCTCAGTGGCTGCCTGGGGAGCTAAGAGAGCTCAGCAGCTCCAAAAGTGAAGAGAATTGGGGTCTGCAGAATTACACAGAAAGCCATTTCATTCATATGAATGTGTGCAAAAATACTGGTACTGAGGGTTCTACACTGTCACCTGAATCTGAGTCTCGAGTTAGTAAATCCATCTTTGAAGTCTATGTTAAAATGTTGTGGGGTTGTTGTTTTTTTTTTTTTTAAACCTAGCTGGCATTTGACACATCTAATAGAAGCACCAGAAAATACTGTTTATCTATTCATTAATAATATGCATACAAATAATTATTTATGCAATAGGCAAGTCTAATTTATAACTGTGGAAAAGTCTGACTTCCTTCCCAAGTAATTCTAATTCACTCTTCATACATCTGACAACCATGGCATCAGTCTCATTCTAAACAAAAATGCTTGCATTTCTCATTATTTAAGTTACTGCTTTTTACCCTTTCCATGTTTAATCACATATAGAAGTCATTAGCTGGTTTGCTTAACCTAGCAAAGCAAAATTCTGAATAAACTAGTACATGGTATATAAATACAAAGAGATTCATTATGCATTTAAACACCTTCTATAGCAAGTAATATCATGGAGCTACAATCCCATTTCCCAGAAAAATCAGTATAGAGATCCTGTAGTAATCTTTTCTGTCTAGTCTAGAGAGATTAACAATTCATTAGAACATGATAGCTTGATAACACTGTCTTAAACTCTTGTTGAAAAGCCAAGTTGTCAACTAGCCAAAACTGCTGTAAGTTTAGCATATTTTTTAAAAAGTGAGGGGGAAACCATTATGGTAATCTGTGTCTTCAAGAGATGTTAATGTGCCCCCATAAATTTTGCTGCTGTAACCTATTTTTAGGTACATAAGACCTAGAACATTTAATAAAGCTGAAAGACTGTCAGTCATTTATATATATATATAAGATGCCTGCCTATAGAGAGGTCAGCAAGAATCAACCCCGAACCTTTAACACGGATATTGGAGGCTTCTCCCACTACAGTCAAAACAAAGTGCCTTCTGTTACAGTCACTCCAGCCAGAGGAGACTCAGAAAGTACCTGAAGGGTCATAAAGTGTGCACATAATCCTGTAGCTTAATTCCACCTAATGATTATGGCCAAGGGCTTGTCACTGTTGAAGACATGACTTGGTTTTGTTTTGAAAACAGATTTCCACAGATCACACACACCTGATAAGTGGGGGAACTCTCCCAGTTCCCAGATCATGGTAGTGGTGGATCCTGAAGGGAACTCCAGTCACAGCACTTAGTCCTGTGTATATGTTCTCCTCTCACACCTCTTCCTTCTGCATGTGTCACCACTCCAGAGTCTGGTGATGCAGACGTGGCTGGAAATAGCTGAGTTATTTCAAGTTCCTGGAGCAGCAAATCACTAAAGCCTTTCAAAGAGAAGTCTGGACACCTTTAACACTTGGCTCAAGGTAGAGGAAAGCTCGCTGTTACGGGACATGGCAGTTAGAAATTTCTGCTAGGCTATTTTATGTAAAAAACCCAGTTTCATCTGTGTTTGCAGGGGTCACATCATGCACAATCTTTCATGCTGTGAGGAGAAACAAGCAGTTGAAGAGCTTTTGAAGAGTTCTGCCAGCATTGCTTTGCAAAGTTGTGGTTCCAGCCATTGGTACAGTTCATGTGACTCCTTTAGCTCACAAAAGAACCGTTCATAAAGAACACATCAACAGCAGAAAATAGGGGTGTTGTATAAGGTATTTTCCAGAAGAGACGGGTCTTTGTGAGGGAACACCAACTGAAAAGTCTAACTAAATTTCCCATTTATAATAATAATAAGGTTGCTGATGCAATTTTAAAGCTGTGCCCTGAGCTGATTCAGCAATAACCAAAAAAGCTGAGCCAAGATGGATTTAATGTGCCAAGTTCTTGATCTCTAATTCTGCTGTTAAGTGTATCTAGTAATTTGGTGTCCTAATTGCAGCTCTTTCCCTTTTTTTTAATAGGCACTTCTCTGCATATTGGAAGGGAGAGGTGAAGCAAACACTGGGAGGAGGGGCAAATGTAGTATCTACAAAGAATGAAAATGCCTTAGGTGCACTGGCATGACAAAGTCCCTTTAGAACTTGGAAAAACCCCATTTAGAACATGAATATGTTTAATCTGCCCTGAAAAGAGTGCAACAGAGTAGGAGCAAGCTTCCTCATACAAAAGAGCTTAATTTTAACCAGAAAAAACCTAATTGAAACGTTTGATAAATGTGTATAAAATTTCTGTGTGCACCAGGCTAGCATGGCTGGCTGCACAGTAAGTGCAGCTAAGTGTCTGAAGCTGACTTTTCCATGCTGGTAAGGAATCCCTTTTTTGTACCTTTACTTAAATGTAGCTCCAAGGTTCAGTTGGCCTTTGGGATTTAGAGAGCACTGCACTTGCCATCTGAAGAAGCATCATGTCACAGCATCTCTATGCCTACCAGCAGTGACCTAGACAGTGCAAAACCCACTGCTGCTCAGTCAAACAAGCTTTGAATTCTTTCTGCTGTTTGCATGGCCACCATTACCTTAGCCTCATGAAGTCAGAGCAAAGTTTTTGGTTAAGGAAAGGGAAAAAGGAGGGGAAAAAAAGAAAGGAAGAAAAACCAGGTTTATACTAGCTAGTTTTAAATATGATTTTCACTGGAATACCCTCTCATGACTTCCACTCACAGATTTTCCTTTTCAGTACAGTAAACTAGCTAACATACGAGTGTGGGCCACCATTTCTGTCCCTGGCTGCTGCTATGTAGACAGTGACAGGTGATGGTGTTTATTTTTATTAGGCTGTGTATTATGTAATCAGAATACAAATGTAGATTTGGGTTTGCTTAAGTGAAAGGATATGTCTGGAGGAAAGCAGAAGAAAAAATTCCAATCTCTAAAACTACATACATGGCCAACAGTAATCTAATACAACAGGAAAGGGGATTCTACCAGAACACATGAAAAGCTTTTGTAGTCTTGCTGTTAATCTTCTGAAAACATGAAAATCCCTGGTTTATTTTAAAACAGTGCAGGCAAGGATTCCACTTTTATCACTCTTCTGCCACACACAAAATTGTATGAAAGGAAAGAAGTCAACTTATTTGAGGGAACACAACCAGCCTACACTGGAACAAAAGTGTTTCTGCCAGGAACAGACAGGTCTGCAGAGATGGGAACTAAAGTAAAGAAAGGGATCTCTGGCTACACACTGACGCTCCAGCAAACAGAAGTAACTATTACTACATAAAATAGATATATGAGATCCAAATAATTGCATTGGTCAAATCCCTATCCAGATACCTGATAACAAATAAGCTCCAAGAGAAGCCATACACTATATAAAGCTAAACTGCTCACAGTTATAACTGTGAGCAGATCTGAACTGCGCCCTAGTAATACCTTTCATATTTGAATACCTACACATTTTCTTGATTTTTCTGTTAAAAAAATATGTACCTAAATCTAGAAGACTATTCCCAGAATCACTTCATGTCTGATATCCTATATCCCACCTGAAGTGACAGTCTTTCCATACATTGCTTCAACAACAAGTAAAATGGAGAGGACCTATCATGTTTGGGATAATCTCCACAAGTTTCTGGGGTGATACTGACGCTGCCTCCCAGTGTTCTGTATTCTCCTTTAGCTTTTTAAGCATTTTTCTTGTCCTTCAGGTTGCCCACTCTGTGTTTTTCTTGCTAATATTCTTACCAGAGTCCTTGACTCTTTAGAGGACTAAAGGAAGTAAAGGAATTGCCGTGTTCACAAGTAACTGCTCTCCCAGCAGTAGCGTTCACTGTAAGTCCTGTTACTCAGTTTGAAATATCCCATAAGCCCCAATACAGCATGTTGTCCTTGCAGCACTCAGCCAGTGCCATGGCCAGCTGCCAAAATGGGAACAGCTACAGTGTCTAACTCTGGAGAGTCTAGGCTGTCCAGAATATCTATCATTAGTATAGCTGCAGTAATGACTAATAGCAGAGAAGCTTCACAGAAAAGTCTAGTAGATATGAGACTCTTCAAAAAACAAAGAGGTCTCTAAAATGGAGAGCAGGTATTTAGAGGGGGTGTAAGAGCACATGTAGAATAGACAGGAAAAAGAAGAATGTCTTCATTGAATTTAAAGGATTATATACTTTTCCATGTAGCACAGTGAATCTGATTTCTTACAGCAATTAATGTAAGTTTCAAAGAATATGCACTTCCAGTTTTGGAACTCTGAAA
Organism: Machaerirhynchus nigripectus; assembly: GCA_013397975.1. Lineage (NCBI taxonomy): Eukaryota > Metazoa > Chordata > Aves > Passeriformes > Dicruridae > Machaerirhynchus > Machaerirhynchus nigripectus. The sequence goes on from VZRQ01004251.1 coordinate 1,147,028, forward strand.
TGCAGTGGAAGAAAAAAATTCAAATATTTCGTACAAAAGTTGCCTTGCAGGGAATAATTGCTGACTGGAGACCTCACCATAAGGAATTCCATATAGGTTTTCTTTTACAGAAAAATGCAGTGCTACTTTGAAGCCCTGTGCACTCACCCTGGGGAATCTCCAGAGCACTTTGTACTGTAAGAAAGATATCTTGTCATTAATGACTAATGACTGGTGGGTAGTCCTGCAGCAGAGTCCCTTTATCTGACAGGGCTGCACACATGGATGACTTGCAGCACAATTACCCTACTGTGGTTGCTAGGTGGCAAATGTAGTGCCTACAAAACATCTGATGCTGACAGCTACTGTAAACTGTTTCATAGGAACAGCTTTACCACTGCACAAATTCTGCAATAAAGGATTTTCTAAACTATAGCTATTCCAAACAAAAGCACCACAAAAATCACATTTATACTGAACTTTTGACATACACAACTTAACCCACGTTTCTGAAGATAAAAATTTATAAAAACATCATAAAATTTTCTAAAAGCTGAGTCAAAAAACCAGCTAGGTCCCTAGAGGAAAGGCTGTTCTGATCCACAGTTTAAAGTCACTCACACCTCTGCCTTCCCTGGAGGGAGTTGGCACTGCTCAAATAAGCATCGTAGCTGATGAAACAAGGATGTAAAATTTTACTTGCAAAATAGTCAAGCACCAGTGCCAACTTCTTGTGCACTGCTCACCATGCAGAGTTAACACCTTGAATTCCTGAGTCTTCAAACTCCCCCTAAGGATTTGCATATGTTGGTAACTGTAGTATTCTCCCTAGATTCACACCCAGAACTCTGTGGTCCTTGCAGCTTTGTGGTCTTCTTCAGGAGATGTGATCCTCACATAGTGACCAGTGCATCCTCTACCACTGCAAACTTCCATTTCATACCCTCTTCATCTCTGCTGCCCCTGTCTAAACTGGTCACAGAATGCTACCAACAATTAAAATGTAGCAAAAAGCACATACTCTGACATTTAGGATTTGGCACAGCATAATGCAGCTACAGTAGCAGAATCAGCCCAAGTTATGTCCAGCTGCAGATTTTCAGAGGGAGAGTACACCTAATCCTAATACAGAGAAAAAAAATCTTAACTTGACACTTGAAACAATGAAAGTAAATGGAAGAGGGGAAAGTTACAGATAGTTGCAGGAATCTGAAGGAGAGTGAAGGCCTTTGAACAAACAGCATCGTAACAGCTTATGGCTCAGCTTGTAGTATACTGAGTAATTGCTGGTATTCAGGAAATTAATTTGAAGATCTTAATTGCAACTCAAACAATTACTCATAATCAGACGACTGTAGTAGTCTTCCCTGCTAGTAGATAAAATAGCTCCTTCATGCATTAAAACTTGCCTATGTGAGGTGTTCTGATTGCTCTGGTGCAATATTCCCATCCTGGGTTTCACAGGTTGTGTTTACTCCCAGAGGAGCAAACAACAACATCCAGGCAAAATTCACCAGGAAACTTGCAGGAAAAAAATGATGACCACAGTTATCAAGAGACTAGATGAAGCTGTCTGAATTGATTTGTCAGGTTAGGTTTAGGTTTCCAGATTATTTCCATCTTCCCTTTTTACATCACTCAAACCCCCTAGCTTCTCTCCTAACACCAGGCAGTTAGTCCTAAAGTGCAGTAGCAAATGTTTAATTAGATTTCTGTTCTGGGTAGGTATCAGCCATGTAGTGTTCGCTGGTTTCCATAAGAGCTGACACTTCCAGTTTGAACTGTTTACTGTGATTCGTTTTCAGAAGTGCTCCTAAAATTCAAAGCTAAGTCAGGCAAATTGGCACAAATATTGAGATAACAAGGGATTTCTTTTTCTCTTTGCCATAGTGGGGAAGGTTCAAACTAGGCTTCATCTGGAGAGAATGTTTCACTGCAATGCAATCTGTCACAGTAAATACTATGCCCTGGGGGACACTTTGATTTGTGTCACTGCTCTTACACTGTTTCAGGAAGCACTTGCTGTAAAAAGCAAAGCTATGGTGATAAAGTCTAATAAGACTGTCAAGAAGTTACTAAACATTTGACTTCTCAGTCTCAAAACAATCCTACTCCAATCTGAATGTTTACTTCTATGTGAATGTAGCTCAAGTACACAGTGAGGTATATAGACCAAATTCTACTCTGTATGCTGAAAATGTAAAAAAAACTGTTGTAAACACACAAATTTGCAATCTAAACAGATTTTCTTTGTGTTTCCCCAGCTAACACATACATTTGGTGTCTTGAAGATGAGACAGGAAATATGGCTCAAGCAGGGGAAGCAGTAAACAAGGAGAGGGTTAAAAATCTGGTAGATGTTCAAAGCCACTTTTTGCCTATTTGATCAAATGCACTTAAAATGGTAAACTTGAGAAAGAAAGCTTCAGTTCCAGGGTACAGGATGGAGCACTTACTCACCCATACCTCTGAATCTGCCAAGATCTAACAAGATCCATACATTAACACTGAAGACTTCTTTACAATTGGGTTTTTTAATACCTGGAAGAAAGAAGTTACTTAATAAAATTTAAGAGCCCATAGTCTAGAGGCTGTGGACTCTCAGAGACAAATATCTCCTCAGCACTGCTCTCCCTGTACTGCCCCCCACTTCTGGATTCACTTACAAATGTGAATCCATTGTTCCTTTTCTCTTCTTGATTTAATTTATAAAAATAAAAGAAAATTTGGAGCCTTCCTTATAATATGTAAGTGAAAAGATGAAAAAGTGTGACTGCAGCTTGAGTTTGTTGTTTGCTTGCTTTTTAAAAGCAGGTATACAGGAAGATTGGGGGGTGGGGTTTGTTTTTTTTGTTTGTTTGTTGGTTGGGTTTTTTTTGTTTGTTTTGTGGGTTTTGTTTGTTTGCTTGGCTTTTTAAAAGACATTCTGGTATTACTTTAAAAATTTTCCTTGTCAAGCTTATGGTCTCTGGAGAATTGGAAGAGGTGTAACCTCAGAAATAAATCAATAAATAAAAATGAACCAGAGAGAATGAAAATGGATTAGATTTACAGCCAAACTACTTTGGCTGCGTTAATACTGTAATTACTTGATTTGAACAGATGACTACTTTTTCAATCCTATACACATGCTTCTCTTCTGGAAAGGGTGGGATAGAGTGAACATAACAAAGAAGTCCTTCCAGAAGATTCCCTTGGAAATATCTACAGTGAAAAGCAGGAACGGAAAGTCTGAAATTCTGTGATTCTGTGATACAAATACTGTGATACTGTTGCAAGTATCTGCAAGCTTTAAAGTGAAAAGAATTAAAGATGGAACTTAGTCCCAAAGGACTAAGAAGCAAAACCAGAATAAAATGCTTTTTGATTTCTTAAGGGGGGTGGAAGAGGGTGTGGGGAGGCGTGGTCACATTCGCTCACTTTACAAGCCTGATAAACCCAGCATGATGTTAATATTACCTGGAAGAAGGAGAGCAATGGGGTTTTTGTTTGCCTATTTCCACACTATCCTATAGTAGTTCGTGCGACCAACTCTTCCAGAAAGTAGCTCAATCACCCCATTTTTCATGAAATGTTTCTTCTAAAAAAAAGAAAACAAAAGACCCAACCACACTCATAATGGTTAGCAATGGCATTTTTTACAACAATTTTTATATTTTGGTCCCTACTCCTCTGGACTATCTGCAGGCTATGAAGGTTGCTAAGCTCATGCTTATCTCATCTTCCATTTTTGCAGTCCTTCAGTTTCCTGCTAAGAAACCAGTGAGAAGCTGATTGCAGACTGTTTGTCCAAAAAAAAAGAGACTGCTTTGCCAAAGGAAAAGCATATTCTGGGCCACACTACTCATGACAGAAGGAAATAAGAGCATGCTAGGTTCATCCAGAGTAGGAAAAGGCTACTATGCACAGGAACATAAAATATGTGGGGTTTTATCCATGGATGAGAGAAGGAATGAAAATAAGAACTTTTTGCCTCTGCTTCCAGTCTTGCAACAGGGAATAGCTTTGTTGTAAATCTCTTTGTGGCAAAGTTAAACTGCAGGAAATGCTGAACCACTCTACCAAATGTGCTTTCCAAATGTATATCAAGGAATCTATTTTTCAGCATAACAGACTTACCTATAGTGCCAAGCAAACACTGTTCCTGCAAAGTGAAGTTTGTCACGCTGCCAGATCCTTCAGCTAGGAAACTGCCACCTCTCCTGTCTGCTACAGATTGGGTCTGCAGCCTTATTACAGAGCAACATCCGATTTTGCTAAAACCTGTCTGGCATCAAATTTAAAATAACATGTTTTAAAATTGCTTTGGATGATAAGTAGTAACCTGGAAGGATGGGGAACTGTCTGTACCCAGATGTACTCCCAGAGTGAGCCTGAGATGGTGGCACTCTCATCAGGTATCTTTTCTCACTAGGCTTCACAACTCTGGCAGAAAGCTTTAGAAATAACTGCTGCACAAAGAAAATGCTTTGTACCTTGTTCATCAGTTTTCAGGTACAAAAACAGTCTCCAAAGCATGAGACAAAGATGTTTCAACACAGCAAATTCATCTTTTTTTCATATTTTGAAGCAGTAGAAGTGAATAGGAGATAGCTGCAGCTATCTCCTAGTGTTGCAGCAAAATAAAGATTATACTTTTCATTGTCAATATGACGTATAGCACTGTTTTCACCTTTTATCATCTCTGGAGTTACACATAAAAGCTGTCCTTTCAGGGCAGAAGGCAAGGCATCCAAGCAGAAACACCTCTTGTCTCAACTTAGGTTCTATGCCAAAAAAGGTCTACAGCCTTCAGAATCCTAAATTAAAGCTTATGTTCAAATGGGTTTTAAACAATCCATTTTCCCTGGCCTGGATTCACAGTCTCTCATCATGAAGTACCATTTACAGCACTAATCAGAATTAAAAAATCCATCATTCAATTATGCTGCCATATAAAAACTATCTTTTAAGCGTTTTCTTTTAAATAGGTATGGTGGGTATTCCTAGCTTGAATGCAGAAGTGGATTGACTCTACTATTCAGATGTACAATGAGTCTATTCTCACAGTAATCTTAAAAATGCTTTTACACTTCATGAGTCATACCCATAATTACAAATAGCTGAGTACAAAACCCAACAGATGCTTTCTTAAGCAGAAGGCTAAGGGTAGCTGGTAGGGTTCCACAGCAGAAGAATGCAAGAAAAGCTTCAGGGGCATGTACAGCATGCCCTGGTAGAGGAAGCAAACCTTGGTTTAATATTACCCGGAGGTTTTGCAAAACTTTAAAAAAATTAAACTTTGACCTGTATAAACTCTTCATATACTTTCATTCCTCTTCATGCACAGAGCTGGATTAATAATTTCTCATGCATTTCTTTCAGGTGAAATAAGAAAAGATAAAACCTGCTCGAGTTGCTGGAGAGGGTCAGCTTGGTCCCATTTTCTCTGTATATGTGCTCTCCAGTGACCTGTAAGTAAAGGTGAATGTTGTCATTTAGATCTCCTCAAACAGAGACAGCAAACTCTTTAACAATCCTCCTACACACCTGCAAAACTGTTCTGTGTGGTCTCTTTCCCTGATAAACTTTCTAGAGTGCACAATGATTACTGAACACATTTTCACCAAGGAGTCCTACAGAACAACAGAAAATGAAATAGATATTACAGGTGTAATATGCATCTCCTGCATATTCGCTGTCTTTCCAAGTGGAAACAGAGGAAGCACATGGTTTATTTTACTAGCCACCATTTCAGAAGTAACACAACATATGCCCCTAATTAAAGGAACAAATATTGGCAGTAACTGTTCAAAATTTAAGGGTAATGAATATACAAAGCATATACTTAGAGGGCACAGGATCTGACAGAAGGAAACTCCAAAAATAAACTTTTAAAATAGCCACATAAGCGGACAAGGAGTGTGCAATGTGAATTTGCAACAATGGAAACAATTTATTTCTAACAAAACAAAATACAGGCAAATCATAATCTGGTCATTAATTTCTCTGACAGTAGTATAGTCCCAGAAGAGAAACCAAAGAATCTCTATAATTAGTAACACTTAAAATCAACACTGCTGGAAACTATGCTGGGACTAACTCCAGCAGAGAGCCAGATGACTGTGACAATGGCAACTACAACTGACCCCAGAATTCTTCTGTGGGTAATTCCCAGTAAAATCCATCAGCACATGTAATGGTTTAAACTGTTGAGTGCTTGTGATAGGAAAACATCAAAGCAGAAGTGTATGCTTAAATGATAGTATAAATTCAGAAAATTGTCAAATCTGTTTATGTAAGTTATGAATATTGAGGAAGAAATCTTACTGATAAACTTGTAATTCTTTTCCAAGGAAGAGAAAACTATCTCCTGTACTAGCATGTTGCATGTTCACAGTTGTACATTGCTTGTGCACAGCTAAGGAGCAACAGTAAATAAATGAGAGAAAACTCTCAGTTTTTTATCCTTAGCACAGCTGAAAAACATATTACTCAATGGCTTTAACTGAGTATGCTTCAGCAGCTCCTGGTGAAGAATACAGAGGGTTCTTTGCTTCCCGTGTGTGGATCTGAGATCATGAGACCCTTGCCCCTGCTAAAAGCCTTAAGTGTTAACTGGGGATGGGTGAAGGTAGGAAAGTAAGAGGAGCTTTTAAGCAGTTTTGAAGGATTAACAGCCCTGTACTTTCTCCACGGCAGACTGGAAATTTCCCATCCAAGCCTGCGCAGAGCAAGCAGTCCGTTTACAAAGATAAGAAACTGATGTGAATGAACCTGCTTTGTTCTCTGTGCCATTTACTAAATATGAGATACAAAATGACTATTAAAACTTTCTCAAAGGCAAAAAGTTTTCAAATTATACCAAAAGAGATTGCTGATCTTCTTCTCTTAAGGCTGTGCTATTATTGGATGGCCTTTACCAGCTTCGTCATAATTGCATTCATGACTTTTGTACAAAAGGGCATGACCCTTCTCACTGAAATGGATTGGGACACTTACATACAGTGGAGACTCCATCCATGGTTATGTAAGTAAAATAGGCATCTCTGTAGAGATTCAAGTATCTAAATGAGATTAGACATCTTAATAAAGTACTGGCCCAAAGGCTACGTCTGCATCTGCTCACCTGACAGAAGGTTACTGCCACGGCCAACACTGCTTTGCCAGACAATCCAGACCACTAGTTACCAATGGTGAAAGTTGTGGATACTGAAAAGCTGCTAGCAGAAGGTTTTCCCTGCTTCTTGCAGCATTCTGTGAGAACCTCTCCTTTCTCATGCAAGCTATGAAAACAGTAAGATGGGTTTTGTAAATAGTATCTGAACACCTGCTGTTTTCCCGATCTGTTTGGGTTTGAGGCAGAGAGTGTTTAGAATTGGGCGTTGTAGGACTTCAGCCAATCACCCCAGGAGGTGGGTGACCACAGACCAATCACCTACGGAATTTAGTGCATATAAGCAGAAATTGTAAATAATAGAAGTTACTCTATTTTCTCACTGGATCTGTGTGTGCTGCATCTCTCCGTCCCGGGTGCTAGAGCTACAGAAAGTAACCCAGTGTCTGTGCTTGCTCTTCCACTTCTTTCAAAAAAGATTATGAGCTTTTAATGTTTAGTAGTGTTTTATCATGTCTTCTATGGCTGTTGAGGCATAAAGACAGTAGAAACTGATGTTGCACTACACTTATTAGATCCAAATCTTAAACCATTAATTTTATATTAAACAATGACTTTCATAAAAATGTTCTTAACTGGCTGTGGTACCTCAGATATTCCATGCCACCATACATTTTTGATTAAACAAACTACAGGATGGTGTGCTTAGGGCCGTGTGTACCATGAAACAGGGGCTCTGCTAATGCTGCAAACTGGCTAGACAGGATTCAGGAGCAGTCCAGAGTTACCTGTCATCTCAGGAAGGTCTCCTGATACACCAACATATGTGAAGGGGCTATACAGTTCCCAGGCAAAAGATGACTCATGTCTGGATGGCTTAGAGAGCAAATAGAGGAGGTGAAGCATCCATTTGGCTACTGGGCCACATTTAGCTTCCCACTGAATGAGAATGGAAAGAGACCGTGCACCTTGTTGCATGCTTATGGTGGACACTGCATTTATGGAAGTAAAAATTATTTTTACTCCATAGAAGATTTTGCAGTTGTGCTGGTTTTGGTTAGAATAGAGAGCGTTTTCTTCATAGTAGCTAGTGTAAGGCTATGTTTTGGATCTGCCCTGAAACTGGGGTTGATAATTAAAAGTGAACAATAGAATAAAGTCATCTGATTCTCTCCCCCATCCTGCTGATGGAGAGCTTGGTTGCTGACTGGGGTTAAACCACAACGAGATAAAAGGTGTTGTAAAACAAGTTTTTCTGTAAGTCATGGTGACTTCCAAACTTGATCTTCTGTCACAGTCTATTCCCTCAAAACTCATTTTGCCAGATTTCAGATGAACCTCAGATAAGTTGGAATCTGTGTTACCAGGTAACTATACCACATCAGAGGAGTCCCAATATTCTTTTTTACTCCAGTAACGACCAACTTCAGCCAAAGGGTGACAAACCTCTGCATTGGGCAATTTCCTAACTGCAGCACCATGGCATGAATTGCCAAATATAATGGGTATACTGGGAATGAGACCTTACCGGACGTTTGAGGCAGACGCGCTCAGGGAGGCCGGCGCTGTCAGCTCGGGGCCTACGGGAGGAGGGCTGGCCGGGCCCGGCGGGGCCGTCAGTGCCACCAACACCGCGGCGGCTCAGGCGTGGCCTCCGGTAACGGCGCCCTTGTCCTGTTGCTACCCAGCAAACCGAGAAGGCGCCTCTTGCGGGGTCACGGCGGTGTCAGAGGGGTTTTAGCCCGGCGGGGTTGGCGAGGAGAGCGCTGGGGCTGGGTCAGCGACGTCCGACACCCTCAGTCGTGTCGGGGTGGGGACGGCTGTGCCCGCACGCCCTCGCCTCGACGCCGCGCGGGGCTCAGGGCTGAGGTGGCGAGGGGAAGGAGCGGAGCCCTTCGTGGGAGCCGTTCAGCACAGCCTCGCCTTCCGCGGGCCGCCAGCGCCGAGACCCGCCAAGCAACGTGTGGAAAACACGTTCTATGGAAAGTGGCTAAGGGAGCTGGGTTTGTTTAGTCCAACAAACCTCACCACTCTCCACAACTGCCTGAAAGGAGGTTGTTGTGGGCTGGGAGCCGGTCTCTTCTGCCGTGCCCACAGTAAGGGGACCAGAGGAAGTGGCTTTAAGCTGAGACGGGGGCTGGTCGGGTAATCAGGCAGGCACTGGAATAGGTTGCCCGGGGAGGTGGTGGCGGCACTATCCCTGGTGGTGTTTAAGAGGCGTCTGGATGTGGCGCTGGGTGATGTGGTTTAGCGGTGATTGTGGTGGTCCTGGGTTGACGCTTCAACTAGACAGTATTAAAGGTCTCTACCAACCTTGATGATTCCACGATTCCATGCCTCTATGATTCTCTGACTCCGTGATTCTGTTCTGAAATTCCATTCTCACCCCTCGCGGGGCGGGACGGGGCGGGGCCCACCAC
>VZRQ01004251.1:1156606-1193297 GCA_013397975.1 Machaerirhynchus nigripectus
CTGGGCTGGGCTGAGCTGAGCTCCGTGTGGGGCGGGGGTGGGCACGCCGTGTTGTGAGCCGGGTCGGTAAGGCGGGCAGGGACCCGCGCTGGGGTCGGGGTCGCCTGGGTTCCCGCCGAGTTTCTCCGCCCTGGGCCGGGGCCGCCCCTTCCCGCTCTTTGTGTCCGCGCCTGGCCCTGCCGGTCTCCGAGTGGTGCTGGGCGCCCCGCAGGCCTCGCGTGGGCCCCGTGGGTGACTCGGGGCTCCCCCGGCCCGGGCGGCCCCTGCCGCCTCGTCATCTGCCCCGGGGCTCGGCCCCGTCTCCTGGCGGTTTGCAGCCGCCCTGCCGTGCTGCAGTCACAAGGCGACCCCACACAGCTCGTCGGCGGCTGCTCGCGGTACGCGCCGGGCTCCTCTCGGCTGGAGAGGCTCGTCCCTGCTCGCCCAGTGCGAGGAGTTCGGTACGTGCTGCAGGATATGTCCAGACCGACCTTTATGATGACAATCCGGGAGTTTTCGGTAACGCAGGTTGTTCAAACTGAATCTTGTTCCTTCCTCTGAGTATCTGCAGTGTACCGTGCTGTCTCGTGCTCTTCCTTTTCCTGACACAAATTCAGGCGTAGACATTACGTTTGTCAGTAGATGTTGCTTTTGAATAACCCTGAAGAACTTGAAACCACTTGTGAGACTCTTGCCTTGATTAGCAGGTAGGTGAAACAGTAAGGGATCTTTCCCTGACAGCTTGTGCCAGAAGCCAGTAGTTAAACATGATTATGTAATTGGAAAGCCAAAAGTGAAAGGCACTCAGGATGCAGAGCAGCTAGAGACCAATGTGATCCCTCTCCACAGGGGAAGAGCGAAAAAGAAGACTTGCCAGACAAAACCAGCGTGACCTTCGCCTTTCTAATAAGGTGACTCAGAAACACTGTGTAGAGGACTCCTAGCCAGAGCTGCTTGGTGCAGGTATGTGACTGACTCCTGGAGTACTTGCTGTCTGAAGATTTGAGCTGCATATAAAAACTGAGTATCAGAAACATCGGGTGCTGTGTAGCTGCTGTTAGACAAAGCCATTAAAAAAAAAAAAAAACCCAAAACTACACATTTGGAGAGCTACCTTGAATCTTAATAGAAAAACTTATTTTTATCAGCAAACTTAATGTTGGCATGCCAGCAATTTTTCTAATATATCAATAATTAAGCTATGCCAGGGGATATATACAACATGTTACTTCTGGTAATGGAATGTCATGAGTGACTCTTATCATGTCAGGACAGACTTTTCATTAAACTCCATGTGGATGTGACACTGACAGATAAAAATCTGGAGTCTGACAGATGTTTTGCAAGCTATGCAATTGCCTCTGAAGCAAACATGGTCTTAACACTACAAGCCTGTTTCTAGTTCTGCATTAACTGGCTGACTTGCCTGACAGGCAGTTACAGCATAAACCTCCTCCACTTACTGCTGAGAAAGTCTGTCTGCTCTTGAAACTGTCGTCATGTCTGGAAAACAGCTTAGACTGCTACTCTCATCTCTCCATCTTGCTGTCTTCTGTAAAGTACCAACTTCTGTGTGGTTTAGCTTGGTGCAAAGCTTTAGAAGTGAGTCTTGATTAAGTCTAAGGTAGCACTACACCTTATGTGGGAACTAACTGCTCTTCCAGCCAATGCTGTTAGGTATTGGCTTTCGTTCTGGAGTTTCTAACAGTTGCTTGAATGCTAAGTTCTTGGAATACTGTCCACAGCTAGTTAGCCACAGAAAAGCCCTCTTCTTTTATTCCTCATCAAAACTATAATAAGGGTTGGGAAAAGATGATTTGCATTGAAGCCACCTACTAAACAGCTCTTCTAAAACAGCCTCTGGCCAAGCCCCAGCTTGTGCAAGGTAACTTGGCATTATCAGAAAGTGATGGTATTAACTGGAGTTAATGAAGAATAATAGTGATGCCACTTTTTTTATCTGCAAGTGGTGAAGCCTGAGCACGCCTGTATTGTAAAGGCCTTGCTTTCTGTGGCTGGATAGTGTGAGTGCTGTACACACTTGTGTGTAAATGTACAGCACTGATCTTCCCAGTGGCTTTTCCCCTTGTTTTCCATTGGCAAGAAGGATGCTATTGTGATGAGTATGCAGCATTCCTCAAAGGGGATTTTACTAGCGGAAATAGAAGAAAGCATTTTTCACAATTAGAAGCATGTTGATTACAAGCTGTTGTTGGAGGCTTTTTAACTAAATAGCTTTTACTGATTTTTTTTTTTTTTTTAATTTAAGCTGAAGGCCACTCTGGTAGTTTTATTTTCATTTCCTTTACTGTGCCCCCTTTAACTTACGTTAGGTGGAATACCGTAATACAGTAGCTCCCATCTCCTCCCCTTCCTGCCACCCCCCCCGCCCCAAAAAAAGCACCCAAGGACTTAATACTTGCACCTTGAACATAACTGCTTCATGAGGACTTCTGTATATTTGGGTGAACTATATTTGCTTTTGAAGCCTCTTCCTATAGCTTTGGCTTGAATGGTAGCAGTGACACATGCCTGCAGGCATTAACAATAGTGAACTTAGCAGCATAATACCTGTAATAATGAAAAACTTGATTTAGAAATTAATTCCAGTCTTGCACTGCATTTGTCCCCTAGCAGCCTTCTGCAGTTTAAAATGCCTGTTTGTCCTCTAGTTACAGCTTCTGAATTGGATAATAAAACTTCACAACTGAATTTCGAGTAGAAGCTGCTATTAGGCAAAAAAGTAAAGAAGCAAGTTACTTATGGAAAAATGGTTTCTAGCTGATGTTTTCACTGCTTGATTGCTCTAAGAACTGAAATAGGCTATTTGCACTTCACACCAGTGATCTGACTAATCTTGCTAATGAGTAAATATGCTTAGATGCTTGATTTGATAGCAAGTGGGGTGGGAAGGGACATAGCTTTACAAGTGCCACCAAATGTGGCTTGTGATGGTGCTGGCAATCCCTCTGAAGATCAGGAATTTACAGCCTCTAATATCTTACAGTAAAAGTGATAAATGAAGGCACTGCTGTGCCTGGTATGGTCATGGGGGTTTTTTAGCTCAGGTAGGCTGTAAGGGGAAAGTGAGTCTGAACTAGTTGTTGCCTAAAGCCCGAAAAATAGCAGTGTGAGCTAGCAACAATACTATAGCTTTCAAACGATCTAAAGCTACTGTCATGCACTATTAACTAGTTGTTTGTGCCACTCTAAATCTGTACAGATGCTTAATACCTGACTTTATATAGGGTGCTGGCGCTCAGGTCCCTGAGTGGGAAGAGGATATGCCTGAAGGAATAATGCCTACCCTTTGTCATTGAGAAGTGAAGTTCTGTGAATTCTAAATCAAATAGAAAACATTTGGATTTTAAAAAACCTATGGATTTGGCCAAGAAAGATCTTCAAGAGAAATCTGTAAGTTGCCATGTTGCACTCAAATTTGGACTCAAAATTGTTTGGTCACCATAAATCAGTCTCATGCATCCTAGAACAAGATTGCCAGAAGATCCTAGTGATACAGAGGCTGGTGATGTGCAAAGTTTCATACTTTATATAGTTGATGCTATCTACTGAGTCATACTGGCAGAGGGTAGCATCTGCAATAGTTTCCACTATGAAAAATGATTATCTTGGTGACAGTAACTGCTTAATGTAAGGCTATATGCTGCATCAAGCTGCTGTAGAGCAACAGTGGGTTGTCACTGCTGCTTGCAATGGTGCAAGCTGCAGAAGAGGCCTCACTGTGCTCTGTGCCACACTGTGCAGTGCCTGCATGAGAAACAAGGTAAACTATCTGTTATACTGATGCTGTACTGTTTTGGCTGGATCAAACAGTGCTGCTGTTCAGAAATGCCCTGAAGAAAATGAACTACATGAAAGTCACTCTTAATCACCCTCAGCTGATCACCCTGTGTTGAATGAGCATTGCAGAACCAAGGAGATTATGACATATCATACACTTCTCTGGCTGCAGTGGACACACAGCCCTGCTGAGGGTGTGTGGTGTAGGTTTGGTTTTACTACTTAGGCAAAATTGGGCCTGCAGAACTTGGCTGGTTGTATCAGATACACTACAAGCTATTGATTGCTGTAGTTCACAGGGCTGGGAATGTACCAGAGTGTCTGCAAGTTACATGACACTGGACTCTAATGACACATGCTGAACTCCTCTGTAGTGGAGGTGTCCTTGCTGAAATGGGTCTGTCATTCCATGAGACATCAGACAACAAACTTAATCTCTGGCTTGAGCAGTCTTGGTAAAGATCCTGCACTGCAATTGCCTTGACTCGTGTTGAAATGCAGGTGACACTTCTGGTGCAGTGGTGTGCAGTTCAGGAGTGCTGCTGAACTCACTGTAACCCAGTGGTCCTGGCTCAAGGTTGGTTGAAGACTGACTTCTCCTGAGGGGTTTTTGTATGAAGATGCTGCTCTTGCAGCTGAGACTGCAGTGCTGATGGTGAGGAAGGACACCTGGACAGGTGTATGTGACCCTCAACAGACTGGCAGCCAGAAGATACTCCTGTTACCCTGCCAGTCAGTGGGTACAGGTCAGGAGAAAGGCAGATGTGCACTTACAGATGGCCTTCGAGCCTTTGGGGACTGCACCTTTTTTACCTGAAATGGCAGTATTGAGCCCTAATCTGATTTTTACAGTAGCACAGAGGTAAGAGATTGTTTTTGGGTAGGACTGGCTCTGGTCTCTAGTAAAGGCTTCCATGAGTTTGTGTTTTGTTGAAGATCTAGGGTAGTAGGAAAGAAAAGGTAATGAATGAATTACTTTCTTATGTCCTAGCTGAAGGAAGGAAAGTGAAGCTACCCGCTTCGTAAACTGTAACTTGGAAACTGAAGACAAGGCTCACATGACCTTTTAAATAGGGTTGTGAATTTGGAAGGGGAAGTAGCAAAAGACATTACCTGTATTATTTTTGTCCTGCTCAAACTACAGCGAACTAAGAAGTCTTGGAGCTATTCCAGTTTCCTCCCTGCTGCCTCTCTTCCAATTCCAGCTGCAGTCCTAACAGGCTGCCTTTCTCTTGTGGTTTTAAAGCCACTAAGAGGAGCAGCAGCTTAAAATAATGATATTCCCATTGTGCTTCATTAGTTTTAAGTATAGCTCTACCTGCATTTTATTAAAAAAGCAACAGCTGTTTTATGTGCCTTTATCAACTCAATGAACAAACAATTAATTACCATGTACTCAGCCCTTGTAAGCAGACCACTGTTAAGGACAGACTTAAGAGTAATGCATTAGCACTGTGATTACCTTCACAATTAGCTTACCAATCCTGGAATTCTTAGTATATAAGAAGGGTGTTTGTAAATTAAATTTTAAAAAGGGCCAGACACTGAAATGTAGTGTTTCTGTAGGATTCCTTGAGAAAAACTGAAGGTAGCTGAATTGCTACCTTGTCATGGATTTGAGATCTCATTGTGATACAGCGTTTGTACCAATTGTCTTAAATCTCCGTATACTAAACTGTATAAATTCCAGACAGCTTTCTTTCTCATCTTCCATCTCCTAGTAAAAACTGCTACCTCTTAGAAGGCTGACCATGTGGTATCTCAACAAGCATCCCAAGAGCCAAAACATGGTTCTGTGAATTCTATGGCTGAGCAGCACTGAGTGCAAGAGGGTCACATGCCCTTGTGGAGGATACCAGCCATGAATATAATCTTGCTGAGTGTGGTAAAACTGCACAACTTCATTATTTATTTTTAACCCTGCAGGAGTTTGAAGATGCATCAACACTGCTAGTGAGGACAGAAAAATCTCCTTAAAGAAGTACAGCCTGAACTACTGGCCATGTCTATCACGGATCACAGCCCCACCACCGGAGTGGTGACTGTCATCGTTATCCTGATCGCTATTGCAGCTCTGGGAGCCCTGATCCTGGGCTGCTGGTGCTACCTGCGGCTGCAGAAGATCAGCCAGTCTGAGGATGAGGAAAGCATTGTGGGTGAAGGAGAAATCAAAGAGCCCTTTCTGCTGGTGCAGTACTCTGCTAAAGGACCCTGTGTGGAGAGGAAAGCGAAGCTAACTCCAAACGGCCCAGAAGTACACAGCTAACTTGGAGCAACATGTGCGGATCGACTATGCTCATGACATGTGTAACCAGCAGAAGCATCCCAATACTGTGAAGAACCTGGTCACATGCACACCACTTATCAGAAAACACCCTGATGAGAATTAAATAAGCTTTGTTTGCAACGGCATGCACTGAGAAGTTGCACTTTGCATCGACTGTGTATCCTAATTCCTCTATGGCAGGAGCTGACTTGCCTAGCATAATGTCCATTGCCGGCAATGGGCACAGGGATACACTGGTGTGAAGAGACTACTACTGTTTTTTGTTACTTGAATGTTTAGCTGAGCCTATTTTGATGGAGCTACTACTGTAATGTGAACACTTCACAACTGTGAACTGTAAATAGGCTGCCAGAAACTTCTTGCTTTGTGTTCTGTAGTATATGGGAATATGATGCAACTGTATATAATACACAAAGGGACTCCTGAACCACATCCATAGATGGGACTCCAGACCTTCAAAACCAAATCTGCAGTTAAAGCTTGCTTCTGCTACTACATTGAGTGTGCAGCCATTAAGTCAGAACTCCTCCTTTGAACAGTTTATTGGACTGATGCAGAGTACTTCAGTTGAAAAGGCATAAGCCTTCAGTCATATGCTGAGGGAGGAAACACAGGAGCTACAAGAAAGGAAGAGTTCCTTGAGTTGCAGCTATGTTGGTTAAGCTTTTGGCTGCTAGAACTGAGTTCTCTATGTAGCTACTGAAAGGAAACTGACATTTTGATGGATTCCAACATGGGAACTAATGATGGATACTGAACCCTCAGGGAAAGTCCAGGTGGTTTCCAGGTGTTTGAAATGGCAGTACAGCAGGCTCTTCTCTTCCACAGGTCTGTGTGCTGAAACTGCAGAAATGGTTACTTAGCAAAACTGGCTTAAGTGCAACTAGTATGAATTCCTCCCAGAACCCTGGTTTGTGTACTTAGCAGATAGGGTGTATGTTAACAGCCTGTTATAAAAAGGTATTTTAGTCTACAGTCAGTCAACTCTAGAATTCAGTTAATGTATCTTGTATATAACTTTTGATTGAACTGTACTACAACAGGAAAAGTTTCAGTCTTTTCTACTGTTGATAGGGGCAAGGGTTATTGCTGGTCAGTTTGTAGAAGTTTTTAGCTAGCAATGGTAAAGTCCTTCCAGATAACATGCATTTCCTGCTCTGTTCTGGAGTTCAGCTATAGGAACTGTAAAAAGGTGTTAAATGGGAAGTTCTGGACTGCAAAGGTTTGCGGGGAGGAGAGGAGCCAGAAAGGGGAGGAGAAGGAACAACACTGAGCAACCAATGGCAGCTTACATATTCTGAAACTCTGTGTAGGCACACATGCTTAGAGGTCACTGGCCTGTTTTCTATTACTTTTATCTGTGGCCTCCTTTGCATACTGGTATTTTTAAACACTGAATTGCCTAGCCTTAATCCAGCTCCAGAGGAAGCATTAGACTTGCTTCTTGTACCTGTACGTATGGAATAACTTAAGGCCTAGCAAGCTTGCTTGAGAATTCTAACAATATGCAAGACAAGAATGGCCTAGACAAACAGTTGTCCCCTTCTTTTACACTAAGGTTGGATTGCTTTGTTGAAAGCTGTAATTTGAAGCAAAATAAATGCTGTCAGTAGCAAAAAAGTAGCAAAAAGCTGCTGCTGTTGCCTCTTGAGTACAGCATATGGGGTGCAGCTGTTAATGTTACTACCTTGACACATGCTTTTTTAAGACACTACTCTCAAGAGACTTGCATGTATAATCAGACCTGTACGCTTAAATTGCTGTATTCCAGACCTTTCAAAAGCAAAGAAAAATGTATTAATTCAGTAAGACTTCCTTCAGTTATGATTAGAGAACAGTTCACACATGGCTCTTGTGGTTTCCAGGACAGTCAGAATACCAGTAGACAAAAGTGATACAAAGTGCTGAAGTTCTAGAACAGAACAGTTGTAGCAAGATTACTTTGTCCATTCAAGTTTACTGATTACAGAGATGAAGTATCTATTTTAATTCAGCAAAGAAGATGCAGTGTAAAGGGCAAACTTCAGAAATTATGGAAAAGTATAAATCCAAGATCTAATTTCCCTTCTAGCAGCTGTAAGAGAAAGCCAGTGAAAACTAACTGGTCCTTAGTCAGAGGTGCTTCACACTGCTGCCCCTACAAACCAGTATCTCTAATTTAAATGGATAGGTGTTTGCAAGTTAGTGCAATAGTAAAGTGCAGAAAGTGTTTTCCATTCTCCTCTTCTCTTAAGATGGGGCTATCTAATAACTTGTTCAAGTATATAAAAATATTCCATTTGATTTTTCTTTTTCTAGATCATGTGGGGGAAGAAGTCTTTATTTACAATGAATGTCAATAAAATTTGCATAAATACCTACCCAATACTGCATCATTTGACTTTGTGTAAGCAATTATTCTGTCCTATTTCCACTACTGTGCTCTGTCTCTATGATATCAATATTGTCAATCCTTTTTTCCTCTGAAGTGGCAGTAGCTGTTGAAAGTGATACATCATTATCTTCAGACAGTGTTTGCTCAGATTGAAGGGGTTCTTTAATTTCATCTTTGCTCTGTAGCTTTCCTCCCCTTGATGCCACCAGAATTCTCAGTAAAGCATTCTCTTTAAGGAGGTTTTCTGATGCATCAGCTAATTCTTGAAGCTTTTCAGCCATTTCCAACAATTCTTGATTCTTCTGGTCATATGTGGCCTGTAACTGCTCACTGTGGAGCTGCAGAGTCTTGTGCTGCTTTTCCAGTGTATGTTTTTGCTGCTGTAGTCTCTGCTCCTCTCTCCTGGCTTCAGAAAGCTGTGCTTCAAGCTGGTCATGAGCCTGATGAAGGGCACTGATTTCTGATCTCAACTTCCGAATTTCTCTCTCTAAATGTGAGATGTGTCCTTGCTGTAGAACTGACTCTTTATGTAGGCATTCTTTGGTACAGGGCTCTGATGAAGAAAGACTTGAGTGATGCAAAATAAATTTCAGGAGATTAGGAAGGTTAACTGAGAAGTCTTCAGGGAACTTCACACTTTGCTCCTTCCTAGAAAGACATAATAAGTTAATAGTAAAATGCTCAGGAAGGTTAAGCCATGATAATTTTATCTAAGCAGCTGCTGTTCAACTCCAACTTAGTATCTTATTTTTTCTCAAGTATGGTTAGTACAGCAGCTAAGAGAAACCTAAACTCCTGTATTAAAGATAGAGCACACAGATTGATGAACACTTTTCCCTGTGTTCCAGTCTGGGTGCTGTAACCATCTCTGCATGGGACTGGTATTTGAAGAAAAAATTCTGTAAATCTCAGAAAACAGGTTTCACTCTTAAAGAAGAAGTATGATCATGGGTTATGAGCTTGAAGTACATATGGCAGCATCACTGTGGGATCAGCGCACACTGCCATTAGTATTTTTAAGTTGAATGATGACATTTAAATGTTCCTAAGTCTACATATATTATTAGAATTTAAGTCCAGATACATAAAGCTACCTCATGGGAAATGACCATTTTGAACCTGTCTCTTATCCTGGAAGCAGTAGCTTAAGTGTGTTCCAGCATCTGAAAGCCACTGTAAGGGAGCAGTTTGCTTTTAAACAGTAAGTCACTTTAGTCAGAAGTAAGGCCCTTTTGCTGTCAAAAAAAAAATCTCTTCACTTGTTTCTCTTACTGCTTTATGTCAGAGGTGATGAAGGAAGCAAACCAAACAAGGTTTTCCTGTTGCTTTTTGTTGTTCTCACCCCCTGAAGCTGTGAAGACTAAGCCCAGCATATGGAGCAGGTAAGCTCCCTGCTTTCTGCAACCCCATAAACTGTTACAACCTGGCAAGAGAGGCCAAGAACAGCAAGTACCAAATTTCTTCCTCAAGACTACCAACTACTAAAAAACACCAGCTCCAGCTGTGACAAATGTTGCAATTACTGCCCTTTGTGGACCCTGTGCACACAATGTGAGGCTAAATTCCTCTAAGAGCTAAAGTCCTCTAAGGCCTACACTGGAACTAATTCTTGCTCTTCTCTTTTTCTGAAACAGTTTCATCTTCAGCCTTTCACTCAGCATGTTCCAGTACAACACAAGTTCACTCCCTCCCGCAGCACAGCCACTTCCACCTCACTATGTGTAACTGGGAAGCCAGCTAATAGCTTATCACTTTGGATTGGCTCCAGCTTTGCCAGTCAGCAGCATATTCTCTTTCCTGAGGCAGCCACTGAAACAAGAAAAGCTTAGTTTGCTTCCCTTTGGCTGTCAAATTCATCACTAGAGTAATGGTATGTAGAACACATTCAGATATGGGTTAATTACACAAGTGAGAAAAAGGACACAGAGTAAGTCCAAGCAAAAATCACTGCAAAGCAAGAAAGCCAGATTCAAGTATAATGCCAAAGCCTCATGCTGCTCCTGCACAACACACACCACGGACAACTCTTGTGTGCCCTCGAGTGTGACATTATATCCTGAGTCACTTACAACGTGCATCTGGAACAGGGGAGTTCCTTGGTTACCAATTACACTTCCCTCAACCATCCAACTCACAAAGCATGTGGGATATAAAAACATTTCATTTACTGAAAGCTACTTATTGTACTTCAGAAGATAGATACCATTTTTATCAATAATTCAAGAACTTCAGTCAGATGAGGCTCCTGCTCATCAAGATTAAGCTATTTTGGGCAGAGTAAGCACCATGAAGTTTTCCTCCTCTGCAGACTGCTGGTGATCGACCATCAGCAGTTTGTCAGCTGACAATCAGCTCCCATCCCAGACTAATGAATCATGACATGATTTAGGCAAAAAATAGTCTACTCTAAATCAAAACTGACTCATTACACTGTGGTAATGTTTTACTACATCATCATCCATTTTTATTGATCAAAACCACAGAAGTATCAAAGAAGCTAAAAGGCTATTTAAAACAAATAGAACAAAATATTAACAGCATGTGGTGCAAAGAAATTGAGAATGAGTTAATTTGCAAAAATTGTAGCATAAGGCAAATGGATAAGAAGCTGCATAAAAAGCCTTAATATGAGGCACCTTTACACTCAAAGTGAATATATGACTAACTAGTGCTACGGATACTACAAAATACTATCAGATCCTAATTTTCTTGATAACCTACATGCAGCAAAATATAAAAAAACACTGGAGAGGAAAAGCAGGAGTGAAAGAAATGACTAGAGGTAAGGTACCTTTATAAAACCAGTTGGAACATTACAAAAATAATCTTATTAAAACTACTCAGTCTGTCCCTCCAGAGACTGTCTAGAGCATTACAGAGACCAAGGCAAAATGAGTACCTATGAAAAGAAATAGGGAAACAATCAGTCGGAAGTTGGGGAGACTCAGAACTGATATAAACAAAACTCTTTCTGTACTGGATTAAAACATGAATGGCAAACTTAAGGCACAAATTTATAGATTTTGTGGTAGGTAACTGCCCAGTACCAACAGTCTGAATTCCCATTTGCTGATGGTAAGGGTCCTTGAGGGAGAAAGGTGGAAATCTGTTACTGTTGGTTGGGTTATTTTGTTGTTTTGCTGGTGGAGTTTTAATTAGAATATGTATGAAGTAAGAAGGCGTATACGGAAATGAATTATGCTTTGGCTTTTTTCTCTAATAAGAAACCTAACCAGATAATTACTGCAGCTTAGTAAAATGAAGTTAAAAATCCACAGGGAAAAGAATTACATTACCTCTGATGAGGAAAAAATAAAATGGTTGGGAGACGGTCTGTCATAAATTCCCAGGGAAGGTCATTTCGAGTTACATCAATTCTGTGAGGAAAAGACATACTGATGAAGAGAACAGGCAGATGAACAATCTGCATTTTCTTGTAAAATGCCATTTTAGGGACTGGGAGGAAGGAAATTTAAGTATCTATGAAAGTAAGTCTAAATGTGTTATGCCAGAAATACACTGCATAAGAGTCAGCAGAATTAATTACCAATATCCAAGATGATGACTCTCAGTTTAAGAAATATCTGTGGGGTTTTTTATTTAGAAAAATATGTTCAGTATTGCAACTGCTCTCAGCCAGCAATTAAACCCCAGTCGCTCACTGTGTACACAGTGCATGCATTGTGTACACACCTTCCTTCTGAGACAGACATGCCAAACATGAGACAAGTTATTTCTATTTCTTAATTTGTTCCTCAAGTACAACCCTCTTAATATTGTCCCCTTGAGTACTTTTGGGAGTAAATTACTTTGCTTCTTCCAAGGACAAGCACATTCTTAAAGGCACTTTTTTTTTCCTAAAGCTCTGTGTAGAAAGGAACACTTGGTTCAAATGCTTCTTACTGTTTTTTTCTGCATTTTAGGGGTTCTTTTCACAAATAAAATTCTTATTAATCACAAATTATTACAGAACTAAACAGACAATCACATCAGTACTACTGCTGTGAAAATAATGGAGCAAATGAGAGAACTTCAAAGTCGGGCAAGAGAATGGGTGTAGCCTTTGGAATAGCCTCACATCTGTGGCAATAAAGCCACAATTATAAACGGGGGAGGAAAATCCAGATTTTTTAATTGATTTATTTTTTTCTCTACATCTCATGCTGTCTCCTGAAGTAAGTTCAGTCAGAATAAAATAAATATGCAATCAGAGCAGATGTTTTAAGTATTTAGGCATTATTATGACACACATGAACAAGAATGTTTCAGTTGCACTGAAACATTAAAAACCCTGGAAGCACCAAAGAAAAACGTCTTTTTTACATATAAAAATACTTTTTAACATATGTATTGAAAATATACATTATACACATGCATATATAGATGTATTTCTGTAAACTGGTTTTGGCTGGGATAGAGTTAATTTTCTTTATAGTAGGATGTAGGTTGCTGTTTTAGATTTGTGATGAAAACAGTGTGGCTAACAAAGATATATATACAAATAGCATCTTACTATTTGCTACAAATCATCAGAAAGTTATTGATTCCCTTCCTGAAATTAGGAAGTTTCAAGGTTAATTGCACAGTTTAAAAATTAGTTTTAATGCAAGTGGATAACTATGGCAGTGAGATTGAAAACCACCAAATTCATGCAAAGGAAAATAAAACAATGCATTCAAAGAGAAATGAAGCTGATGACATTCACATCTATATTTGCAGCATTGCAGAGAGAAAAAAAAAGTATTTATTTTCTAGGCTGATGACCTCAATGATCTTATATTATTCTGGAAAAGGGAAATTAAAATATTTTTACCTTGCCACGGTGAAACTGTCAGGAGGCAAAAGCCGAGCAAGTTGAATAAAGATGTGATTGAGAGAAGCACAGAATCCACACCACTGTGCATAATAGAGCAGCAAGACATTCTGGAAAATGAAATGGAGAAGAGTTTGATTATCTATTGGAGGAAATCTGCAGAAAGGAGAACTAGTTTTCACAACATCTAACACGGGAACTCTTGAAATGTGAAAGCAAATGATTTCCTAATAATAATGAACTTTATTATAAGTTTTTCACTGCTGGCCTCTGACTACTGAGTTAACACACAAAAATTCTTGGGGAATTCTCTTTCCATAAAGTCAAAATGAAGAGATTATTTAGTTTAGGATCGTTCCCTTTAAGTGAAAATGCACCCAACTTTACTACACTTCCCAAGATTCTTTTGCAATCTTAAATTCCTATATATCTAACACTGACTGTACACTTCATATGGGGGGAAAACAATGATGTCCAGACTTCTACTTTCTGCCTCTAACTAGCAAAGCAGGGGTTGGGGCTGTTGGAAACCAGCTGGAGATGCAGACATTCATTGCAGACTTGAATGACAATGGCTATTAATCCTTACTAACATATATTTTTAAAAATAAAGGTAATTTAACTGTGGATGACAGGATGACAGGATGACATCTATTTTCATGGCATACAACTGGAAAGCTTTTGAATTTTTCAAAACACCGCATTTTATGTTACAAGAAAAGCATATCAATATTAAACAAGACTGAGACCCCCTCCTTAAAATCTGTGCCATTATCTGCAAGAAAGCTGTTGAGTAACGAGGCGTACCTTGGCACTCAGGAACACGGTCTCGTGAAAGGTGTTCGTGGTCACTTCAGTGACCACATGCTGTTCATGAAAATGGACTGAAGGGTCATCAACCAGATGCCTTTTCAAGGGACTGTAGAGAACACTGAAATTTTTAATGAAGTTCTCTGAAATGAAATTGATACATAACAAAGTTATTTCAGTTTTGCAGAGGTGATTTTGGCAGTTTTTGCTTTAGAATCCAGAAGAACGTACAGAGAAAACACAAACTGAAACCTGGTTTCATGTCATTAATTTCTAACAGTTTGGTATCAACTCTTGAGTAACCACAACTGATGTGAAAACAGGATAAGGTTTCACTGTTCTTTTTTTAAATTTGCTCATTACAGTCTTGTCACTTGCCACACCAGACTTTAATCTTCTGTCAATGTGCTGTAATAATATTAGATTCTCCTAACCACACACCTGCTAAGTCATAAATAGCATCCTCCCCATTTTTTAACTTCAACGTTATCTTGAAAGGCTCCACTTAGTTCGACATTTATTTGCGTTTTTTCTTCCATTTTTAGTTACTTCCTCTGCAATTCTTTTCTTTTGACCTTTAAATACCTGCTATTACCATGCCAATATGACCAACGCCCTTTTGTCTACCAGTGACCACCTTTCTCTTTGTTCTACTTTCTCCTTAAGATATTTAACAAGTAGCTGGCCACTGGTAAAAATTTAAAATAAGCTCCAAAGTTTAAAATAAGCTCTCAACTACCTTCAGCTGCACTACTCTGAGCCTGACCTACATTCTCTCAATTGCTGCAAGGTATCAGCAATATCCTTTTCTCAACTTGAATAGAGAAATATTATTCTGTGCATTAGAAAATAAGAGTATGCAATAATCAAGACAAAAGGTAAAATATGAAAAACAAAAAAAATGATTGATCAAACAGGAACAACCTTGTGTTTGTATTTCCAGCACAAAAACTAAGCCCAGGTAAAAGTGGCACTTTTATACAGACATACAAAATATCAGACCATCAAGTTTATCTCTGAAATGCAAACAGCAGTACATTTAGTTATTTATTTACTCTTCAGCATTTCATTAAATTCTTACACCAGGCCAAAAGAGGCTTTTTTCTTTTTAGATCTCCAGATCTGGAATATCTATGCATGATTAAGTAGTAACTGAAAGGAAAGGGATAACTAACAGACATATTCCTGAATTTCTAGAAACCATCTGTAAAGAGTGAGATCTGACAAAGGTATTAAGCACCAATCTGTTTTGATATTATGAAATATTAAAAGTTAAGATCTTAAGGAATTAAAAAATTAAAATAAAAAGCACAAAACCCAAGCATAAATCAGAGACTCCCTGACAAAATACACAGAAGCAGAAGTTTTCTGGAAGTTCAAATGATGGAACAGAAACATACTGAGTTTTACTCCGCAGAGAAACCCTCACCGTGCACAGGAAATCCTGTGACCTAAAAAATGTTTGAGACAGAAAGTACTGGGAGCACAAAGGGGAAGGAAATTTGTATGTCCTCATTCTGATCTTAATATTTCCCAAGTATCCTTTTATGGTCCCTGAGGTTTTTGTTTGTTTTTCCAGAGTCTTGTCCTGGGGGTTTGGGATAGAGACAGGATACAGGGCTGCATGTGATCCTTAGTAAGAACACAGCCATTTGTTCTATGCTGTGCATACTTTTGTACTTAGATTGATGGCAAAAAGGAAATGCAATTAGTGCTATAAGAATTATACTGATATCTGTTCCTGAGCAATTTATTTTAATACCTCAATTTTCATCCATGTTTACTTACAAAGCTAACAATAAGAACCGCAGTATTTTCTGGAGCTAGACTCAGTTTTGCACATCATCATGACAGGCAAACAAACATGGTTAGGGATTTTTGTCTTATTCAAGAACTTGCAAATAAATCAGATCTGCAATCCTTGGGTTGTTTTGTCAGTTTTTTTTTTTTTCTTTTTTGATTTTTTAAAAAAAAATTTTTGTTTGTTTTGTTGGGTTTTTTTTTGTTGTTGTTGTGTTTGGGGTGTGTTTTTTTTTGTTTTGGGGGCTTTTTTTTGTTTGTTTGTTTTTTGGGTTTTTTTGGGTTTTGTTTTGTTTTGTTTTTTGGGGGTTTTTTTTGTTGTTGTTTTGTTGGGGTTTTTGTTGTTGTTGTTTTGTTTTTTGTTTTCTCCTCCAATTCAGACAGGAAATAATAATAATTGACAGATTTGGCCACAACCACTTCAGAGCTCTACCTTGCTACCTTGAGAACAGACAAGTTTTCAAAATAAATTTGAAACAATTTAAGTTGGTTTCAGAAGACAAGAGGGTGAGGATGTCTCTGCTGGTAAGTGGTCGGTTTGTCCCAAAATTCTGTGATATTCTAGTACAAAGAACAGCTGAGCAAACATCAACACCACCAATCGTATACAAACGTCTTCTGTAATATCAAATATTTTAGATGAATAGAAATTTTTTTCCACAAGCAAATTAATTTAGATTTTACAATTCCACCGATGCATTAGGCAGTCATGAATCACACATTTTAAGGTTCAATTCTTAAAAAGCAAATTACTTCTGGTATAAGGAACCCAGTTCTTACGTCACATAGAACATGATTCTGTTCTAGCCAACAGATTCATTCATAAATGCTTGGTTAACTACTAAATAGAATAGAATAAATTACAATTCAAAATGTTAACTTCACGAAGTAGTCTCACTTTTCAAAATGACAGTAAGTTTTCCATTCCTGCTCGGAAACATAATTGTCTGAATTCAAGCATTTGTATAGTGGATACTGTACCCAGGGTAGGTCCAACAAGTGACTGATTCTGGTCCAGGACATAGTGCACTTCCTCTTTCAGGTCAACAATGGCAGCAAATTCCTTAAGATGAGTAGATCTTGATGCTCCTAGTCTCTCTGCATATATCCAAAAAAGATTTGAATCCAGTAGATAGAGATTCAAGGTTTTGTTGGTCCTGCAGCTCAGACCAGTAATGTTCGTGCTACTAATATTAAGGTCAGGAATAAAACAATTCCTATCCTCAATGTGAGGAATAGAAAATTGAGTGTTATCTTTCTTCCCATGGGAAGAAAATGCTACTTTGGGGGTCTGAAAGATGGTCTTCTCAGAACTAATGAAACGTAAAAAATGCCTGTTTACTGTCCTGCAACATGCAGTGTAATAGCTAAAGGGACTATAGAAACTTAAGAAATTGCTGCATTCTATGGTATTTGATATTACTTGAAAAAAGGTATGTTCCTGGAGGTAGAAAGAGTCCAAAGCTGCTTCTATCTCTAAAAAGTTACAGTGTGGCACATGGACTTTATTTGGTTTGACACCAAGAGTCTGGTTAACACAGAGCTCACAGACATTGTGAGTTCTGGAGATGGAGTGCCACTGCGGAAGCACCACCGTGTTACAGCACGGGTACTTGGCTATGGGAAATGTTTCGGAGAACTTCAGATGTGCATCTGTTACAGAGGAATCAAAAGCTGGTGCATCAGAGTCTCCTAAGTGCTGAAGATCTGGCTCAGCTGCCTGGCTTTTATTACACTTGTGGTATTCCAAGGCCACTTTGGTAATCTATGGGGGGGGAACAAAAGAGAGAGAGAAAAAAAAATCAAGATGAACAGTACACAGTTCAGCCAAATGTAGTTACCTGTTTAACAACATGTCCTAGGTTACAATATAGATGTATTTAAGTATTCTGTTACCACCAGCTGTGGGCCATTAGCTGTTATCTCCTGCTATGACCCACCTCTGATAACAGACAATTGGCCATCAAGAAACCACTGCATGACTCATGAACTTCTCCTATTGTGAGACACTCTGTCCAGGAGGGAGGAGCCAAGCATTCCCACCTGGATATAACCTGGCCTTGGAACTGCCTAAAGCAGCCTTTTCCACTGGATTCCCAGAGGAAGACCAGAGCCTTCTACACCACCACTGGACCTTCACAGAGGAAGACCAGACCCTTCTACAGGATCACTGCTTCAACCCAACCATCACTCCAGGAGGACTGCAGCCACCACTTAATTGGACTGCTACCAACCCCCTGACCATCGGGGGTCGGGTTTGTACTCTGACACTGTCAGTGGGTTGGTTTTTTTCCTTACTACTGCTTTTATTTTATTTTTCCTATTAAATTGTATTTCTGACTTGGAGTCTCTCACTAGTTTGCTTTCAAACTAGAACACAACATTATATGCAATTAGAGATGGAATTTCAGAAACGCAAAGCTGACTAATCTTTGTTCTTTCAAAAAATTACAGGGGCTCTGACTTGACAACAAAGTTACATTTTCAGGTATTTCAGCATATAAACATTGAATATAGAGAACAACAAAGTCACTTTAAAATATTATTCAGTCCACTGATTGCAAGGTCCTCTATGCATCAGATTTACTACAGTGCAATAACACTACATTTTATGGTTAAACCCCACTATATGAAGTATTAGTGAGTAGAGGTTCCTGAATTTCCCTCATTTTCCAACAGGAGGAGAAAATAAATTAAAGCATTCGCATATGAAAAGGGACTAGAGATTTCTTCTGGCATAGGTAGTACACAGATTTTATACAATCACTAAGAATGTTGAAGCAATGTTTGTATTCTCCCAACCATAGGCATGTAGTTGTCATACTCAAGTGTACCCTGCACCTGGTAACTTCTTGGGAGAAGAAAGAAAACAGGAAAAAACAACCTGTATCATGCAAACATTCCTATGCTACATCACTATTTTGCTTTTCACAATCAAGGGTAAACAAGCAGAGAAAAAGGTACATGTACGGACCATAAAAGGAATTCCCTTTCTGGGAGACAAATAACAGAACAGGCAAGAAAGAAGAATGAAAGAGGAAGTTTCCTATCATCCTTATTAACACATTAAACAAAATACAGAACATACACACACTGCTTACACAAGAACACTGACACAAACCGTTGTAATTATCAAAGGGATGTTGAAATGTCACATCCAGGAGGGTTGCTGTGTCACAGGGCCATCAGTATTAATGTGATCTACAACAACACTTTGTTACAGTATTTTAGAATTAGTTGTTAGAAGTTTTCATCCTGAAAATGTTTATTTGAATACTTGAAAAAAACTTGGCCCCTCACACTATAATCTAGCCTGGAGATTTAGACTACCTAGAGAAACAGCTTCCCATGGTAAACAAGTTGCATAATATCTCTCTGTCAAAGTGAAGCTATACAAGGACAACTGGAATATTTTGTATCTCATTTCACATTTTGATAAACTGTTATTTAGTAGAATGAAATGTGAAATGGAACATCCATCTTATATTGCACTGATTTGATTTAAGTAAGTGGTACCTGTTACTAGAATGTTTCATCTGTGACAAGCACCACTGAATTAAGCATGCCAAATAGAAGACAGGCTATTACAAGAGTAATGGCAGTTCCTTCCCAGGCACATATCTCCCCAATACTATTTGGTAGCTGTCTAATGTAGCTTTTGTTGTGTCTAATTAGTTTGGCTAAATATTGTATCGTAAGTTATTTTAATTTTTTCCTTATTGTTTCAGACACTGCAATATTAATTAGGCCTCCTTGTGTAAACTAAACATTCCAGGACACAGATGCCATATAAGTTAAGTCAGCACTGTCACCAAAACTGGTCTTTCACAGATGCTTGTCTGTTCCACACTGTGCTTAGAGCTATGTGATCACCACTGGGATGTGCAGCTTTGTGTTATACTAAATGGGATGGTGGGTTCCAGCTGAAAAATAGCCCAGGGACAAAAAACTAGTTTTCACCAAGTTAGTTTCCCTATCTCATTTCTGCACAGCTCCACAAACTCCTGTCCTAGGCAGTTCAGAGGAAGAGAAAATTGGAAGGTGACTAAGGAACACACAGGATATAAAAAATCAGATTGGCTCTGAGTAGTTTGATTGGGCTGTATTTCAAGTAACACTGTCTGGTTTTACACCTCTAGAAAGACAGGAGAGGAGAAATAGAATGGGGTGGAGAAAACACACAAGTCTTCGGTTCCAGCTGGCAAAGATCTGCATTTCTTACACAGCACCATCCACAAAAAGGAGGAGGTCAAGAAGAGTTAGATGCTTGCTCTAAACAGCTGTTGAGTGAGACAAAGGCACATTGTGTGGAATGCAAACCAGTATATGGGAGCTGTGATAATATGGCTTGAGAAAGTGGTTTTAAACAAAACTGGATACTTGGAATAGTGAAATAAAATGAGGTATCAATATAACAATTAAGCTCAGACCCCTGACTACAGCTCTCAAGTTTTAGTGTTTTTGAAGTTAAAAAAACATATTTCACTTACTTCATCTAAAAGAGGATGAATTTCTGCTAGGGGATTGTAAGGTATAAATATGAGAAGTGCTGGTCCTTTCTTCAGCTCATTGTTTAGAAGAAGGCTTTTCCCACCGTGTGGTCTCAGCCAACGTATGAGCATCTCCCGATTTTCCAGAGCCCACTTGCAAATGTTCTCAGCAGTGAAGTTCATGATGTCTTTTGGATAGATCTTGAAGGGGGAAAACAAATAGTTCTTTGTCCTCACTTGATTTAGTAACAAATGCAGTTCTTCAGTATGGCATGCTTTGTTACTGTAGTGACTAGAACCCTCTTTCTAAATGTAATGAGTGTCAGCAAACTTCAGCACTTCATACACCCTTTTCTTTTGGAAAAGCTTTCCAAATACTCATCAGATTATAGTAACATCCACAAGCAAAAAGGATTCTACCAAGGAAGCTCCTCTTTCTTTTATTCCATCTTCATAATCTTGACTTTTCTCAATAATAAAAATTTTCATTTTAAGTGAAAGAATTCTAAGCTGGTATCATCACATATTTTAATTTACAGAATATTAGAACATGTTTCTCACTACTCAATAACTCATTTTAAATTAGCCTTTTGAGACCCAAACATCAAGACTGCATTTAAAACTGGTATTTCTTATTCCTGAATGCAGAGAAAAGAAATCTGTAATAAAAAGTGCTCACAGCTTCTAGGATAAATTTTAACATATTAAAGCAAGTTTATTGAAAATAATTCGCATAGACAAAAGTGATCTGATGCATTTCATGTTATTTCACCTAAAATATCCCTGTTTTCCCTAGTGGCAATTGAATGAAATACACATCACAATACCTATCTTCACAGAGACTTCACTCATGGTGCCAGTGTAGGTAGGTAGTGTCTCTATGCCAAAGAGTAAATCTGAAAGTTAGCATTTTCAGCCTTAGCTTTTCAAAAAACAGGGCACATGGATTAAGAGCTATAATAAATTCAACCAACTTAATTTGTGTGATTCCTCTAAACAGTATCAATGTTATAAGCCAAAATCCAAGTTTTCGCTGTTTCTACTATCCCTCCACAAAATCTCTGTCCATACCACATTCAAGTAGTCTTCTAATTCTGATCCCTGAGCATCTCTGTACCAAATCAGAGTCCCTACAGCACAGAGCAATACTCACAAGAGATGTGTTGGCATGTCTGTGCAAATACACGCTGCCAGAACGCACCAGGGAGATCTCCTCTGCCACATGTTTATCCGTGACCACTCCAAAGCGTATCGTCCCAAGGTAATCTGAAAGGGCAGATTTGCAATCTTGGAATACAATTACACACATTGAACTCTCCTGAAAGCCGTACATCACCCTCAAACCAGAACACACAACACTGCTGTGTAAAGGTGCAGAAACCTGTGAATAGCAACTGCCAATACTGGTGATTAAGGCAGAAGAAAGATGACAAGAAGGACAAATGTGTTCCTCTTCTGCACTCCAGGTAGGGAGTCCTGCAGAGGTACAGAGTCCTGTCTATTTAACCTGAATGGTCCAAATCCCCAATTTGCTTATGAAATATAGAATCTGGTATCATAGATGCACCTTGCAATGGTTTACAGCATCTCAAAAGCCAAGATGAAACATGTAAGGGAAAGGCATGAGCATTGCTTAAGTAAAGTATATTTACAGTAAATAAGTATTATTTATAAATATTTATTCTACATTTATAAGTATGTACACATAAAGACAGTCTGCTTATCTTTATGTTGCAAAGAACTAATCCAACATATAAATGTGAAGATCACAGAACAAAATATAGAACAGGCTCTTTATCCCATCAGTGGCACAGTTTAACACAAGCACAGTGGTATGAATCTCCTTCATTTGCTGACAGGAGGGAATATTTATAAAACATATTAATCTTTAAGAAAGTTCCATCCAAAATCCATGACCCAAAAAGGAGGTATTAATCATCACACAGTCTGCATGTGTAAACACAAACAAGAGGTTTTGTATTTCAGATTATCAATGCAAAAGAGAGGGGGAGGAAGCCCTGCTCAGGCTGCCTTGTAGCAGCTCTTCACCCAGGACAGCATCACTGAATTCCGTTACCGAGGGTTGACACAGTCAAGCCATCCCAATGCCTCTGACACTGAACATGCTGCACAAGACAAAGACTAAATATTGCAAAAAACTACTGAAGCACTTAGACGTAACTCATTCACAGATGCCTTAAATTATGAAAATAGAGCTTTTACCTTTCTTTAATGAATGTAATGCTGATGTGAAGAATGTTAAATAACCAGGTGGTTGAGGTGAAGCATTGAACTCAAAAAATCCCACAACTCCAGGCTGAAAAAATAAGAATTAGAGTTACTTAAGCTATTTTCAAGTATAAACATATGGGACTACAGTAAAACACAACAGACTCTTAAAAGACAACAATGTTTACTGAAGAGCAGTCACTTTATGCTGCAACAAAAATTTTAATATTAAAAGACTAAATCAAAATCAGTTCTCATTCAAAGAATGAAGCTGTCATTCAAAAGCTTATGTAAGAGAGGGAGGCTTTATGGATGCTACGTTTCTAATGGTGTGTTTTCCATGTTGAAGTTCACCAAAAACTATTAATATTTGCTTTGCAACTGTATTTTGAACCAGTTCCAACACCAAGATAAGAACTATATGCATCACTTTTAGAACTGGAATATCAAACATAGCTTTTCAGAGTATAAGGGGCTTAAGCAGCAACACTTTAATTGTTTATGTTGCACATCATTAGTAATTACATATTAATTCACACATTTTGTGTGTGAATACCTCAACTGCTAAGACAAGTGATCGCCCCATCTTTAAGCTACAGTCACTGTAAATCCTTTCAGTATATCCTGAAAGAGTCAGTGAGACCAACTGTATAAATGTCTTGAGAAATCCATATCCCATCTGCATATCCATAAAGCTCTTCCAATTGCCAGATAGAAAATTCAAAATTTAAAAGACTCATCCCAGAACAGGCCTATTAATTTTTCTAGGTGAATGACTTCCTATTAAAGTCAGGAAGAGAATCTGGGAGAAGCTGACTTGGAACAGAGGGGCAAAAAGTCTAGACTCTTCCTGTTCCAATATTTCAGTTAAGCTTTGATTTCAAAATTTTCAAAATGTAATCCATTCAAAATTACTATTAATTATATTTTAACACATCACTCACATGGGCTTAATAGACTTTCAGGACAGAGTAAGTGACAGAATTTGGTTATTTGGTGTTATTTGTTTCTCAGTTCCACCAGTGCATACAGAAAGCATTTGACATACAAAGCAAGAGCACTCCAGGGACTGCTGTGGAACAGAAGACTCCAGACTCACAGGGCATCCATTTGTGAGGCAAATATACCCTCACATAAGGATTTTCATTTGGTATTTCAGAGGCTGGTTTTTTTTTTCCCCCGAGTTCTACATATAAAATTTTTAATCTCTTATTAAAACATGAACATACATTTTACCTCTTACTATTAATATGAATTCAGTTATTCATATCAGTCTTACACACTGACCTAATCCAGTACTAATTAGCAATCTGAAGATGTTCACCAATAAAAATATTGCCCATTGCAGCTCATGACTTCTCCTTTTAGGCAGGAATTCTCTTTCATGGATGAATGCTAAGCACAAACCCCTTGTTCATAAAGATTCCTCGTGAGATACCCCAAGAAAATTATCAATAATGAAAGAGTTACATGCAATTAGTGAAATTTCTGCAGTAGTATTTACCAAGAAGAAAATAAAAATATAAATAAAATAGTAGTGAAAAAACACTGCAAAATAATAGCACTCAGTGTTCTTTTTTAAACAACATACAGGTTAGTAATTAATGTTCAACTTTTTCTCTTAGTTCCAAACTAAGACAGTAAAAAGAAAACAATCCCTTCTAAAAATCTTTTAAAGCATTCAACTGAACCAAAATAAGGAGATAGATAAAATTACCAAAATTTTAGCTTCCCATTTCCTAGGACCATTTTTGAGTACTAATTTTGTACCAAGTGAATTTAGGACACCAAACAATGAATGAAAGGAGAGTCAAAAGTGACAGTAAAATGTGGCAATAAGCCAGAAGTCAGATGCAGAAATATTTATAATGTTATTTAAAAGGTAACATTCTGATTCAGATGGCCAGTTCTGCTGTACACTAACAGCAGCTTAGGACTTCCAGATTGTGAATAATGCTCCCCAAAAATAATTTTTGGAAAGTGTTTTTTCAAGTTAAAAAAATGCAGTGGGAGAATATATGCTACTATATATTAATATATACTACACTACTGTATATACTAGTATTTACTAATGTTCTATGCCTAATCAGTAATCTGGTTAATTAATGTCCTCTTAATGATCAGCCCAGACCAGTTAAAATTTTCACCCTGCTACAGGCTGCAATTATACATATGAGGAAAGGGTATGATGAAAGTTTTCCTGTCTGTAAGAATGAAGTTTTTAACATGACTGAACGCTTCCAGGTATTGCAACTAACAACAGCTCTTGCTCTGTACAAGGGAGGCTCAAGTTGCACAGAAGAGGTATTGCA
This sequence comes from Machaerirhynchus nigripectus, assembly GCA_013397975.1. NCBI lineage: Eukaryota > Metazoa > Chordata > Aves > Passeriformes > Dicruridae > Machaerirhynchus > Machaerirhynchus nigripectus. The sequence goes on from VZRQ01004251.1 coordinate 1,181,502, forward strand.
ACATAAACAAGAGGTTCTTAATTTGGAATACAAGTAGGCCAAGAAGAGCTTGACAGCAACAGTTCCCACCGTCTTTCATGTAAGACCCTCCAAAACTCAGTAACAGCTGCCTGCAAACAGTTTATGAGGACATCTACATCCAATCTGTTACTGATGATCAGCTGCTTCCAGGCAAGCACCTGTGTGCAGTTCTGGGTACCCATCCCCATGGAGGCAGTGAGGAGTAATCAGATGAAGAGGGTATGACCTGCTGCTGTCTAAAGCTGGAGGAGTAAATACTGACATGTGACACAGGGGTGCTTAGGAGCATTAGGAGCATGGGCATTGCTAGAGTGGAGCTTGCTGGAGCTTTTCTTTCCATGAAACAATTTTCAGTCCCTGTCTCCAACCAAGTGTTTGCAACCTGTGTAGGAAGGGCTTTGGAACAAACCTGAGGATGTCATTAGTGAAGACTTCTTAGTGCTATCTCCTAATGACACTCACATGGAAATACAAAGTCATTAATTGTAGTGGAGCCTACTTCTTGCTTGGTCTCTACACCACAGGAATGGAAAGTGATGTGGCATACAATTAAATCAAGTAACAGACTTACCAAGAATCTCAACAATTACAAAACAGCAAGCTGATGGAAACTTTCAGAACGAACAGAGATTTTCAGATGAGTAATTTCTACTGGAGAAAAGCCAGCACGGTTTTATTACTGAACCATGCCTCAGACCTATGACAGTTCTCGGAAGGAATGAGCAAGCATGTAGATGACTCCATGTTCATGAAGGCCTTGTTGCCTTTGTAAAGTCATGGCTCAGGCCTGTTACTTTGGCTAAGTAGAAAAGGACTGTGGGAAAGAGACACAGCTGAATTAAGGGTAGAAAAACGTGCTGCGTGACCATTGCGTGCTCACATTGTGGTGTGTGGTGGTTGGTTGAATGACGTTTGTTGTGCCTTAAAACCATATAAACAGATAACCGGCTAACTGCTAAAAAAGGCCGGGGTTTTGCAATAAAAAAACCTCTCCTTTGCACCTGCCTGGGGACTCTGCGTCACTCATTATCGCAACAACTCCACGCAGTGTGCTGTAATGCCCTGAAGTCTAGAAGAAGTTACCAACCACTCCAGAAGAAACTAAGGTGATAAGGAATAACATGAAAGGCCCTTTTCCAGATTAGTAGAAAACACAAAAAACTACAGTTAGAAGTTAATGTTCTTCAGCAGCCAAAGACAGCCAGCCAGGATGTGTACTGATACTCAAGTAGTTCAATATTCCTATAAGCACTTTGGAAAAGGGAGAAAAGGGTGAGGAACAAAATTTGCAAAGTGTGGTGGGAATCACTGAAACTACAGCTGACTGGAAGAGCTGCAGAAGTTAGTTGCAGCATTGAATGACTGTGATGAAAGAGCTCTGAAATTCAAAGGCCAAAAAATGTGAAATAATGAGAACAGAAGATCGGAAAATCCCACAGCTACTGATTAGTTTACAATTAGATATATGCTTTTAATGATCCAGTTTTTTCTATACCAATTTGTAATTTTTTAAAAATGTTTTGGCTATATTGCATTGAGGTAAGGGAGATAATTTTTTTCAGACTCTCAGACTTGTGCAGGCAGGCAATTCCTGCCTCATTTTATCTGTGCACGTGGGAAAGAAAACAGCAAGAGGAAAGGAATGTATTTTCTCTGGGGAACAGAAGAACCAATATTACATACCATTAAATCTATACTGTAGAAATGCAAAGAAACTGTTGACTGATACTAGATTAAATTTACATGTAACATCATTTTTCAATTATGCTAAAACCATTGTGTACTCGGACCTGAAAGCAGATTTTCACACCACCATTTAACATAGGCTTCACACAAGACCCAGCTGAATCTCTGTGTCAGATCCCACACAGCTGGCTGATGCTCAGGAAGCATTCCTACACAAAGAGAGCACAGCAGAAAGCTGACATCATGTTGAAAGACACAGCAGCCACCTCCCAGAGAGACCAACTCCTCTCCTACCTCTCCTGAAGCCGGAAAATTATGAGTTCCCTGGGCACATTTAATTTTCATAAACGAGTGAAGCTTTTTGTCTAACTACAGTGGCTTCCTGTTTCCTCCTCTCTGCCTCAAGAGGCCGAGGCCATTTCTAGCAGCTGGGTCAGTCAGATCAGAAACAAAATGCCAGCTTCGATTAAAATGAAACTGTTACACCTCTGCAGTTAAGAAAACAAAAGAAATCTGATTACAGGTACTCACAGGAACCTTGAGTTATGGCAAGAACTGCACATCTTTCTCCTCATTTAACTTAGATCTTCCTTAACGTTCCAAGATTTTAACTGCTTTCCAAATGGTGTATTTCCCTTGCTCTCAAGAATTAATTCTTATCCATTTCTAGTTTTGCACTAGTATCATTCCACAATCCTAAAGAAACCAACCTTAAAGAGTATCAGAGAACGCAGGAGCTCAATTTTCGAGCATTCAACCAGATTTTTTTTTCACAGAGTTTGAGCGCCCTCTAGTGAGAGCAACACGGCATGTCACGACAGTCGTGATTAGGTCAAGGAACTAAAGACCAAGTAACAACCACCACTTGTTCTTACATTTAACTGGACTCTGTTCATCAGTATTTCTTCTAGTTTGCAGAATCCATTTGCTATCAGAACACAGGACTGAAAACTAGATACTGATGATGACAAGTATTTCAAATTTGAGCTTGAAATTAATTAGCTTTTAAATGAAATCACAAAAACATGATCCAGCAGCAGTGGCCAAAGTGCCCAATAGCAATCCTTGACAGTCTTCTGTCCCTTCCCTTCTGCTAAAAATTAATATTTTTTATACAGAGAAGATCAAAAGTCAAAAGAAGACACTAGCCAAGGGTCTCAAAATCATAATTAGTTTGTGCCATACATGTCCAAATTTCCCATAATCTACTCTATTCCCCAAACTTCCTCACTTCCTAAACACAGGACCAACTCCTGGATTGTATCTTCTACAAAAGGTGTCAATTTTCAACTCGCAAGGAAAACATTGTAAAACGTTCACATTTCTGACTGTTTGAAGTGATGAAACAACCTGTTTATTTCTAGTTTAAAACTAACTTTTCCTTTGTGTCTGTTTTTCGCTGCATCCATCTTCATAAACAATTCTGTTTCTTTCATCTTATCTCTATCTGTTACTTTTGTAGCCCCTCCTTCTCCTCTTGCTTAACTTCACAGAGGCAAGACACTGAGCACCTGGAGCCATGCTCCGGGACAGAACCTCAGGCATGAATGACTGCGGGGCAACACAGCAGAACAGCCTCTATTCTTGGGCCATTGCAGAAAAAAAAAGAACCAACAAATGCTGAACCTAAACAGCAACTCAGCACTTGAAGCCACCAAATTTCAAGCACAGGAAGGGGGGAAGTTTGAATTTTTGTACAGAAACAAAAATATCTGTTCAACTGCTAAGCAGTATTTAAAAAATATTTTTGTTCCCGCCTCAATTTGTCTTTTAGCCTTTTTCCAATGCAAATGCATCTCCTACTGTTAAGCAAATTTAAGCTTAATGACAATATGCTCATTAGTAACTTTCTGCAGTCTACCAAGAAATAACATAACACAAACCAAAAACCAAGCATGGCTTTCTTCAAATCTCTCTAAGAGGCAAAAAAATGTTTTAGAATTTTAGAACAGCAAAACTGAAGCAATGGAAGGACAACAGAACTGCTTGTGATCACATAAAGTATCAGCACCAGGGACAGGCCACAACTCACTACTCCTGACTCACAGTCCCCGCTTAAAACACTGGAAAACCAAACCCAGTGGTAGTTCCTGGCATGAACAGCACAGCATCTACCCTGGGGAACTACCAGTGTGTGTCCCCTAAGCTATGGCAGCTGCCACTGAACAGCACAGCTCATGCTCCATCCTGCAGCAGAACCAGGCACTGCAGCGTTCACCAGCTCATACGGGATCTGCTTCAGTCCAAGACACTGGAGAGTCCCTCCCATGTCGTGCCCGCTGCCACAGCACTGATTTGTTACTCAGGTTTTCCACACTGCTCTAACAGCTTGGGCTTTAGTACCACTATGGTACTTCTCCACTGTGCACTACAAGAATGAACAGTTATAATGGGATTTTAAATGGCTCTGTTGTAAGCACATTTTGTCTAACTGGAAGTTACTAATCCACCAATATTGCTACCAATCTTGGCACCCCTGAACACAACAGACCAAAATGAATAAAACATCATGTTCCAGTGGATTAAAATCAAGTTATCACATACAAAGTGATTAGGAGCCCTTACTTCAACTGTTTTCACATTTGTTTTCACTGAACAGATTTATCCTACCAGAAAAGATTACTATTCCTTTTAAAATTAAAGTAATGATTATATATTTCTCAAATGCTGTCCCAACTTAGACTGCAAGATTTTTGTGAAAAGATTTCTCCCTTATTTCTTGTTTGTATGTAACAGTTTGGTGAGGTAACAACTTTTGATTGTTGTCTCTACATACTAAAGTAATGTAAATTAAGAGCATCACTGAATCATAATAGTAACTATACAGGGAACCAACATTATGAATTCGCCATTTCATATTCTTATGATTTTAACAAATTTACAGGGTACTGATTTCAGGATCCTGAAAATAAACTAGTACTTTGGAGCAGATCAAATTTAATCCTTAAACAAGTCAAACTCTTTCTGAACCACAGTGGTAAAGCTAGAGAAGAGAGACAAGTACCTCATAATTTGAGAGGAAATCTAGTAATTTTGATCGAGACGAGATGTAGAGTAGTGGTGTCATCACCCGGCGAACAAACTTTTCAATATAAACAGCACTCATAGGGCCTTTGTATTCAATTGGTCCAAAACTAGTACCAAAAAAAATAATAAAACATTAAGACTTAAATTAACAATAGAGAGTCCCTCCTGGGGGTGGCAGATAGGAGTTACATAGACAGCATGCTCAGCCTCTAGGGAATTGCTCTCTGTGTTTTACCAGTGGCTTCTGTAACTGATTAGGGAGTTGTGTTACCAGGGGGAAGCACCAGAGTATCTGTGGAAGGGACAGGTGAACGTGGAGGGATGGAGATCACTTCTGAATCCCATTAAAGAACTTGGCAAAACTCAAGTATAAATTACATGATCATATACATATCTTTCCACTTTGTCCAAAGTAAACACATCTGACTTAAAAACACAGATCTGAAAAATGTCACTATTTTCCCTTGTTTTTTCAGTGTCTCAAACAGTATCAATCTAAACAGGTGCAATATTTTCACACAGGCTTTTACGAGCAGCAATCAGCAAAGCAGGGACAAATTCAGTCACACTGCTGATGAACAGACTCAGCAAAGCTCCAGTTTCCCCCCCAGCCATCTGATAAAACAGCTCACACCACGTTAGGCAGTGCTAAAACATAAGGTGGGCTGGGGCTTGCAGCTACGACTTCCAGAGGCTCTCCTCCTAATTATCACTGGGTTACACAAAGCATCATTGTCCCAAATTAAATCAAACACAAAAAGCATAAAGAATTAGTCCACTTCCACTGAAGAATTTAATGTGATGCATTAATATACTTTGTACATATAGGCACACTGGAAAATACCCAACTCGCACTGAGATACCTATATTGAGCTGCTTCAAAATGGTCTCCTAGAGCCCACTAGATCATTCTACATCCTACACTGGTTTATTACAAACCTCTGTCTTCACAGCAATACTCACTGCTCAACATGTCACATGCCCAGGGCACCACATGTGAGGTTTAGTATCTCAGGCATGAGGGATGCATTGCCCTTCAGGATCTTATGAAGTATCAATAGGGATTTACACCTCGTCTTGTTACAACTCTGTCTAATGTTACTGATGATACCAAGTGCATCCATCTACTGTGTTGTGATTTCAAGATCAAGTAAGTTTAACTCAATGTATATCCAAGTGGGATTCTAGGGTTCTTTTATTACAGTTTGAATTATGCCAGTGTCTCTTGTGTCTATTACAAGTTCAGCTAACAAAGACTAGGATTGTTCCTCCTCAATGCATAAATTCCCCCCCAAAAAACAACATCAGCCTCTGTAACGAAAGAGAGCTACAGTTCAAAACTAGCAAAATAAAAAGTAAAATACAAGGGGGATAAATGCTTTCATGTAGTGTTAGAAACTGTGCTTCCTTACCTTCTGCTCCACACAAAGAGAGAAAAAAGGACAATACATACTAATACTAAAAAATAGAAGTGAGTTATATAAAATTGTATACAATGATATCTTAGCTTCTGGGGAATAAAAACGTGAGTGCAAAGTTAAAAATTAGAACAAAGTCTTCAGTACGTAGTGCAATTTAAATACGCACTTAAATTCCAGTAACTTCAACAACCCTTAGGTACACTGTTTAATGCTGTCATAAATTAAGACCAGTTGTTATAATACATCTACAGAGCAAGCAGACATCTGAAATTAATACGTAACTCTGACTTCTTTTCATTGGAGGCAGAACTTCCAGGAGATGCACAGGCAAACCTAAATTTCCATAAGGATAAAGAATTGCCCAGCATGTCATTTAACTGACAGTTACAGCCCTACCTGGCACTTGAGTAGCATACAGGATGAGGTCACCTAGAATCTACCAAAAAGCTATTTACTGAAGCCAGAAATGTAACATTTTCAAAATGCAGCACTTTCTACAATATCTCTGTTTCCCAAAACAATAAAAAACCTACATATGTAGGTTTGTACATATGAAATCTTACCTCCGATGGTACAAGTGTATCACAGGAAAATAAAAGAAATGCTTCTGCTTCCTGCATTTCCCCTGGTTCCACCAGCAATTTACAGCCACAAACAGCACCTGTGCAAAGCAAGTAAAAATTCACAGCTAACAAAGTACATTACTGTGACCTATTTTATCCAAGATGTACTCAGTGTACTTTTTCCAGTCCATTTTATCTGATATTTTCAGGGCCTTTTCAACTCAGTATTCCGTATCTGTCACAGACAGACTTTTTTTTTTAATTCTTTTTGTCATTTTGCAACAGCAATCCTTTTGGTCACTGCTCTTTCTAGCTTTTATGCTTCTTAATCTAAATCCTTCATTATTAATTTAGTCATAACCCACATTAATTACTTCTTCTGCAGAGTGGAGCTCAGCAAGTGGAGGTTTAGGACAGTTGTACCTGTGAAGCATTCACAGGCACCCAACTGCTTGAAAGCATTTCTATGATATATAAAGTACAATCTTTATATAATTACCAGTGTCTCCAAGGATCCCAGAACTGGAAGCAAATTCATGGAATTTCTGTCTGAAGGCGGGTGAATAAATCTGAAAACACTTCACAACCAGAAACTTGTAGACTTCCCCATTCAGAAGCAGAAATAAAAGACAACTGAGCAGGAATCACAGGCTGTCTCCATTTATTCTAACATTCCGTATGCTAAATTAAAACTAAGGTAACTGATGAGTCACCCTAAAATGTGAGCATTCAAGTCTTACTGTTTCCCACGAGAAGACAGAAACTGGCATCAGCTTGGACACTGAAAATCTATCAGGTCATGCTGAAGACTGGTATCTTCTCTGGAGTTACCTGGTCTGACAATCTGCTGGCCACGTGCTCTATTTCTTCTCTTGCTGCAATGGACTGCCCGCACCACGGCGCGTAGAAGAAATACAGCACAATTTCCGAATCCTGCCGGAGCTGATCTGCATAGTCTAACTGCCCCCGAAAAAGATCAATGACTGGCGATCTTGTGGAGAAAAAATTCACTGGAAGCTTCGCTGGCATTGTTACATCTTTTGCTCGGCTGCAGGAAGAAAATTAAGAGTGGTTTTGAGACTGTACAGCAGTAGTTAAAGAAGTGTGCACAAAGCCCTCAGTTTTATTCTCAGCAAGAGTCATGCAACGACAAAACTTTAGAAACTGATGCAAAATGACTACAATTTCTGTTATCTGAGTTAGTTTCATGAAATACTATAAAAATCTAAAGATCACCCTTCACAAGCTTTAGAAAGTCACACTGTGATACCATGCACTGTTTACGGGTACGTTAGCTCACATTCTTATGGTTGGTTGCTGTAGAGCATAAAATTACCAGGAAGAGTGATTTCTTTTGATTTCTTCCCTGGCCTCATCCTCTTTTAACACTTGTACTTTAGGTAACAGCACCCTGATAAGAAAAGAGATACTGGTCATAAAGTTTTGTGATGTGATGTTTATATAAAGAGAGCCTACTACCCTGCCTTATGCTTTGTTTTACAGTATTCTGTACTTCTGCTCTTTTATATTGTATTAGGAAAAGATAAGTAAATGCATGCTAGTTCATTTTACTCATCAGAGCAGGGACTGCAAACTGCTCAGGGCACTGTAAGGACAGTATCAACAAACAGTCTAAATTTAAAGAGATTATGACAGATTACGTTTTTTAAGAGAAATTAGATTGGCCAGTAGGTAATACGAAGAACATAAACCAAATACTCAAGAAACCATTTCCATCCAATCAGCAATCAAACAATCCAGAAGTTGGCACTTCCAAGGTGTTCAGAAGTTACTATGGTATAAACTGCCTTAAATGCAAGTGAATGATCATACTCTCATTTTAAAATCTTCCACTAGCAGTATTACACTAGAGTAAGTCAGACTGAAAACTGGACAACACTGTCATGCTCAATTTTGTCATGGTTCATAATGGGACTGGAAGTTTTAGGAAAGACTGTGCGTGTCTTTACTTCGTGTTGCAATAAAAAGCTAAGACAAAAATCTTACTATCTGATATTTCATCCTTCTCAGGTTAAAATTTTAGTAATTGTGATAGAATTATTGAGCCCTGAACACCGTCAAACTCATATATTAAGCAACCTCCTAACAACTCTGCCACACTTTCAAACTTTACAATCTTTCTAGTTTTTAAGAAGTACCTTTGTCTTTACAATATAGCAAAAAACTGTATTGTGGCTCTTCTCTCATTGCCAGGCTAATCACTTGAAGCGTAACATTTTAGAATTGCCCCGAGTATATTTTCTATAAGTTTTGGGAATTCTTAATTCATTTTTAAGAGAAAACTGCTTCAAAATCCAGAATTTTGAAAATATTAAATGGTTCCTCATGTTTGTAATTCATTAATTCTTCCACTCACAACATTACGATTTTACACAGATGATCAAAAATCTTTCTTCTATGGACTTCTACCTGTGGTCCTTCCCTTCTCCCCCAACCACCAACTCAGCACCTCCTTCCCAACCCTTCAGTTCTTCCGTCACCACACAACCAACACCTCTGGTTCCCTGCCATTCCTGCACCCCATAATTATCCAAACTGCCAGCTTCTTCCCATGATTTCTGCCTACCAGCTGGACAGGACACAGCTCCAATGTGAGCTCTGGTGCACACAGGCTGATCAGCTGCTGAAAGCACAACACTTCTTCAGAGACATCAACTAGAATTTCTCCTCTTTACCTAGTTTAATGAAAACAGATAACCTCAATATGTTTAAAACCTCTGCTTCTTCTACTGAATTAAACCAAAAGAGGATGATTGGTTCAAGAATTACAGTGTAAGACTTAAAACTTAGATAATGAATTGGCTCAAAATTGCAAGAATGGGTAGAACACATCAGCAGAAGTCCCGTGACATGAGTGAGTCAGAAACTACATGACTATCTTCAAATATGAAAAAAGAGCCAGTAATTATTACAAACCAAAACATAATAAATCAATAGCTAACAGCTGCTTAAGGAGATTTCCTAAGTAATGTCTTTCTCTACAGTACCAAACATATAACAGAATACCTTGACTAACTCCCAGGTTTCCTAAGAAAAGCCCTAAAATTTACACACGTATAAACTGAGGATTACATAAGAAACTATTACACAAACATAATAATCACAAACTGTTTATTAAAACACTGATTGAGTTATTTACCTGCTGCCAGATCTTATAAAAACCTAAACTTTCCATAAGAACACCCTGGTAATAAAGGTAAGCACATGCAAGTGCCTACAGGACCAGCCCCTTTGACTGCACGGTCCTGAGAGTGGGGTTGTCTCAAAGATATTTGCATAGTGCCAGAAATAATTCAGGTTCTAGACCACAGGCCTTCCATAACAACCCATGGTTGGTCAGGTCTCATTTGGCCATTCCTTGAGTCACTATAAATCCACAATACTTCAAATCCCACTAACGGACTGTCTTGCAGTAAACCAATTTCCCCTTTCCGTGCTTTTTATCCATTGATCCTGAAAGTTATATACTGTAATAGCAGTGGTAGTACCTATGCTGTGGTGCTGTGTCTAGCTAGTAAATCATACTGACATGTGGTGAGAAACTATGTCCTGTGTTTATACTTAACATGTGCAATTAACCATCCTCCAAATTGCACGAGGAATTTTTACACCTGAATTTTCTGTATTTCTGACAGCAACCAAACAGGGAATACCTATCTGATATTAGTTTGTCTATTTAACCACAATCTGAAAAGCTGAACCCCTTTAATCAAACTTCCAGAGTACAGGGTGGTGAGAACCACATTCCAATCACATTCCGTCTGTGAGCTTTCAAACACAGCTACCAGTAAAATGAGAGGAATATGCAGGTTTTAAATAGAGGAGAGCAGGAAGCATCATTGTAAGTATAAAAAAAAAGTACTGTTTTTCTGGTAATGTAACACCAGGGAGCTGATTATGTTCAGAAATCCTTCACCATACATTCTGAAATATGGCAAGAGCTTTACAATTTCATCTACATTATCTGGTCACTGAGAAGTACAGTTTCTTGGAATGGGGGCACAGCTACTAAGAGGCACTCACTCATAGACTTAAAAGTCAGTCTGATTCAAATAATACACCCTTTGTGGACAGGTAAGCAAAGAAGGCCTCTGCATTTTTCAGAAGCACTACCTGTGAATCAAGTGTTTCGTGGAACAAATATTTGTCAGATACTGTGGAACAGGGACATAATCAGTTCCTTGTAGCCTTCTCCTAATCTCAAAATTAAACTCCACGTGCAGTAGACGTTCTTAATATAGTATGACCCGGAGCATGTAACAGTCACCTTGACCTAAAACCCATTCAGTAGATTTAGACCCTGGTTTAGGCTCCAGAACCAAGCAGCCTGTGCCCGCCGTTCATTGCCGCCGCTCCCCGCCCCTCCAATACAAACATCTCCTGGTTCCACGTACACCAGCTCCGGGCAAACAGGAACTGGAGAGCCTTTTGCTAAGAAGGAAGTTCCAGCTCCCAAGGGAAGCACCACCAGAGATTGCTAGGGAAACCACAGCACATCTTTCTGTCCGAAGCAGGTGCAGGCAAAGGGGGCTAACAACACCAACACACGAGCCAGAAGAGACTCCTTTGGCCCCCGAGCGCTGTGGGCACGGCTGCAGCCCAGAGGCCCCCTCGGCCCTTCTGCGGCAATGCAAGGAGCAAACTGCTCAACGAAATGTTCAGCTCTATCTCAACAACGTGCCTGTCACAGGATCACAAAACAGGTCAGGTTGGAAGGGACCACAGTAGGTCCTTTGGTTCCACCTCCCTGCTCAAGCAGGGCCATCCCAGAGCACATGGCACAGAATGGGGTCCAGAGGGTTCTGGAATATCTCCAGTGAAGGAGACTCCACAGCCTCTCAGGACAATCTATCCCAGTGCTCGGTCATTCACAGTGAAGAAGCTCATGTTCAGGTGGAACTTCCTGGGCATCAGTTCCTGCCCGATGCCTTCTGTCCCACTGCTGGGCCCCTGGGAGCAGAGCCTGGTCCATCCTCAGACACCGCTCTGCATATCCTGATACTGCCCTCAGGAGCGGGTGCCCCCGCGAACCTGCCGCCACAGCACGACACCCCCGA
>VZRQ01004251.1:1193770-1220465 GCA_013397975.1 Machaerirhynchus nigripectus
CCAACCCGCCGCCGCCACATCCGCCCGCCCGAGCAGGCGCACAGCCGGCCGGGAGCTCCACGTCCTGCCCGCGGCCCGGGAAAACCGGGACGGCGAGTGCTGTGCTCGCCTCCTGCTCTCAGTGCTCGGCCTCGGGAAGAAGGGGACGGGAATTGCTGTGTTCCCCTCCTGCGCTCGGCCCTGGCCCCGTTACCAGTTCCGTGCCCGGGATCAGCAGGTGAACAATCCCCGAGACTCCCAGCACCTATTCCCCAACAGCCCCACCCTGCAGCCAGGAAAGATTTCACACCGGCTTTACAGAACACGGATGTCATGTTTAGTTTTGTCTAGAATTAATTCCAGTGATTTACAGAGCACTTACATTAAACAAGGAAAGCATAAAATTGAGAAAACAATTCCGAAAGGCACACGATACAATCAGCTATTGTCACACAAATAACAGTGTCCATAGTACTCTGTCTCACGCTCACTTTATTACAAACAACGTAAAAAATCAGCACTGCAGCAGGTGGCATTTCAGGCACCACGCTAATCTCGTATTCTAATGTACTGCAGCCCAGCCTGGGAGGAGCAGTCACTTCTCAAGATCCCCAAGCTACAGCTGAAGCACACAATGTGTTGATTTCAAATCTGTTGTGCTTTTGTGAAGTGAAAAGGACACAGCATCCATGTCGTGTACGGGTATCACTGAACTTTGGTTCAACACGTTTTACATACACAATGTATGCCCAATGACTACAGTCGAACTACTGAGGTCACTGTTAAAGCTCTTCTAATTATGTAAGGTCAGCCAGGAACAGAGAAAAAAACTCGGGGTGTGGGGGGAGGAAAGAAGAAACCTAGGTTTAGTTATTTTGAATGAATGGCTGAAAGAAGCTTAGTTGGGGAAAAAAAAGGAAATTAGTAAACACAAAGCTGAAAGCAGGTTCTGCAGAGAAGCCAAAACACAACAGAAGCTCCAGTGACTGGAAAGCCCAAAGGCTCAGCAGTCAGGAGTCACGTCAGCCCGCAAATTGTTTTCCATTTCCTGTGCTCTGCAGGAAAGGCAATGGGAAGCACCATCCACCGTGCAGCTGAGGCAGCGGTTCATGTCTATGTTCAAGGCTGAAACCGTGTCCCAGCACCACGGAGCTCCCAACTGCTTGTCTACACCACAACTTACTGGCCATTTCTGTTACTTTAGTGATGCCATGAGCTAATGACAATACAGAAAACTGCAACCAAGCCGCTAGCGACACAAATACCAACTCAGTAAATGTTTAGCTACAGGTGCTCAAGCTTTTGCTAACTGGCAAATCATTGTTTTTACAAAATCTCAATCCTGAGAGGCTACATGCAGAAAACAGCTTTGTGTAAAGTTCTCTTTATTACAGGCAACATTAGTCCATACAATAATACACAATACTGACATACAAGTGTAATCTTTCAAAATCATCATTTAAACAGCAAAGACCAAGAAACAGAATTTTAACTACTTCATTTTCAAAAATTAATACTTTTTTCCTCCCAAGATCCTTTTCCAGTAAATTATATTGAAACATACAAATAGAGAAAAAATACCCATTCAACATATATTGTAGTTAAATGGTTATTTTGTTTAAAATCTTTAATAAGAAAATCCTTTTTAGCAACCTACATATAGATAAGTAGCAAACTTTGTTTTAAACAAATCCTCTCCATTAAAAGATCTGAAGAATTTTCATCCATCATTTTCTTAGCCCACTAACACTCTCTTTTGCAATACCTTGATATCTTAAAGTTTTTCAACTGAAGGTCTGAGACTAGGGGGCTTCCTAGATATTGTAACCACTCTTCCCCCCCTTCTATTTCCTAACTTTCTGTCCAACAGGAGGTGAGTAAGCACATAATACTTCAGATTTTTTTAATCACCACGCTGCTTCATGAGAGCATAGACAGGTCTGCTCAATCCCCCTAAATCTACCATACTTTGCTGTTCAGGAGGAACAATGTATGCCAATAAAAGCAGAAAACCTGCAGCTTTTCTGTCACATGCTTTTGATTATTGTCAAATTTTCTGGTTTATGCTTCCAGCTGATAACATGTACGTGTCATCTCAGTATTAGTTTAAATCTTTAAACAAAAAACTATATTTTCCAAAGTCATTATCACTGGGAGCAATCAAGTGGTCTTTTCTTGCTTTGCTGAGTTTCATTCTTAAAACTTGTCGTCGTTCTTCCCACTCACGGAGTTCAGCATTTCCATGGGCAAATTTACAGTTGTTTCCTTCAGTGCAAGTACCAGCCATATATCTGTTAAGACAGATTTTAAACAGTGTTTTCACAGAACTACCATGATCACTACTGTGTCTATATTTTCTTCAGGTCATGCTTTTCAAATACACTACATAGTAAGGACAAAAAAACCACAGACAATTAATTTGTTCCAAAATTAGGCACCTTGTCACTCCCTGAGTTCTAGCATGTTAAAATACTGTTAATTATTTAATTTCTTGTTGAAAGATGCAGGCAAATCAAGAAATACTAGAAACTTTTTCAAAACTAGTAACTGCCTTAATTATTTAAACTATGAATTGTCATTTTCAGCACATTTTTTCCACCTTAAAAAAGACATACCTATCACAAATGCTAAAATATCCGGTTGGAAAGCGATACTGCCAGCAGTTCTGATCATCCTCAGTGTGGAAAACCTTCTCCTTATGCTTTTCAGAAGAAATATGACCCTGCCATTGCTTCTCACTATTACAGTTCTTCCCACACATCCAACAATGAAAATCCACCTGTTTTACAAGGAATTTGAAAACAAAACATTGAGAATTCAACGCTGTAAGCACACAACTTCTCCTAATACATTCTGAATGTTTTCCTTACGTTGGCCTGCTGAATAGTTTACCTAAATAGGTATATTTATGTAAACAATCACCTACAGTTTATGATCTCCACTGGCTTTAGACGAACTGATGTACAGTGTCAGTTACATTTAGTGTAGTCATGGTCTAAGGAAGCACCAAGTAAATAAGGGAAACAACCTAAGTTACTGACTGGAAAAAAAAAAGCCCAACGAACCCGCACATGCTTGGATTTAGGATTATATCTATGATTACTTACTGTAACTTCAGCATAGTCAGTTGGCATGTGAATTTGCTTCCCATTTTCTTTGTTTGCCTGAGCAGCTGTATCATCTCCTTTTTCTGGTTTTTGAGTTTTTAGCCATATGTCATACAACTGCTCCAAGTCTTGAACTAATGAGAGCAGAAGCTAAAATAAGTAATTAGCAATTAAGGCAAGAGTTTGAGAACACTACATAAATGACTGAGTTTGTGAGCATAATTCAATCCCCACCTATTCCAGGGAGAAAAAGGGAAGGAAACAAACGTAGACAGTTACACAGTTTTGAGATTAAGAGCCAAGGGGAACAGGCATCTCTGGCTACTTACCAAGAGCCCTCTGGGCCTAGTGAGGGGACAGCAAGGGCTTACAGGTTTCTGAACGGGCACCCAAAGTACAGGTAACAGCTGTGCTGCTGCATATCAATACTTGAATTTCAAAGAACTAATCTCATGTGTGCTACATTTTGGGTAAATTTAGTTCGCTTTCTTGCATACCATGATCTGATCGTTTATGTAATTTAGTACTTCTGATTTTCAGTGCCTTCTCCCCAGTAACTCTGTGGGGATAGTAAAGTCAACAACAGAAAGTGAATGGCAATTCCCAGTAAATACACTGGGGGAGATTGTTCTGAAAACAGGTTTCCCATATGTAATTACATGAATCCATGTGTGTGCACACAGCAGTACAAAAACCAATTAATATTGCTGCAAGGATGAATATAATATTTCTAAGACACCTAAAAAACCAATACAAACTACTTATATTGTTAAAAACCCATCAAACAACCAATATACAATACAGCTATTTTTATTTAATACTGTTTTTGAATGCCCAGTCTGGGTTTATTTAAATTTAAAGAAAAGGGCACCTGCAAGGTTTACTACAGAAGATAATGAAAGTAGATTAAAAGGTAAGTGAAGTACAAGAATGAAAAGCAGAACAGTTAGATTTACAACACATTAGATTTACTCTTCTACTTACTGCTGTTCTCCTTCATATAGGTCCACATCTCTCTCTCCTCAGGACTGTGAGCAAATGAGCAGTTTCCATCATACTGACATTTCTTGCCGGAAGCAATATGATTGCACAACTGGAACGTGAATTAAAAAAAATCCTTAGGAATATAAGGCAGAATGGATGCTAGTAGAATTCTTAATTTTTTTCAGTCTTGGATAGTGTTTCCCCTCCCAGTCAAACATTTATATAATGTGAAAAATAAAGATGTTTATCTTACAGAAAACCTCCTTTATTATAGCTAGAAAAAGAGAACTGCTGGAAGCAAGTACTATGAGTGCTTTTTGCCTTCTACCACACTACCAGACCACAGATATGTATAAATTATTTCAGAAATATTTACTTCCACTGACAAGTAAGGGCTTCAGTAGTAACATGAGATCAGTGCTTTTCTAAGGCTGAACATTGTAGAAACACTATGAACATCTTCCTACCAACTCCCGTGGGAATTTCTGCAGAACTGATGAAACCAGCCAATTACTAGTATTTTCCAGTTACTATTATCTCTTTTTTTAACCAAAACGTTAGTTTTAGGTTAACATACATCAAACTGCAGAGGCACTTGTTTCTTTGCAGGGAGAGGACGAATGGTCATCCACTTCTTACGTTCATTAGACATCACCAGCACCACACGGCGATCTTTGCTCCATCTGGAAACCACAAGCATTCAATGAAAGAAAATACTATTAAAAAAAGCCACAACTTCTGCACAGAAGCAGAACCAGGAAAGCTCAGAAAAGTTATTTTTAAAGCTTTCACCATATATTTAAGATTTAATGAAGTTCTATTGAAACTTGACCAAAACTGTTAATACAAAAAACCCCTCCAAAACCAAAACACAAACACTTTGGTAGCCACCGAGGTGCTTCTCAGTACCAATTATTAGCATGCTACAAAGAAATTACTCTGTCCTACTTCAGTATGTTTGGGTTCTTTTTAATTCCTTGTATGACTCTTTCCTAAGAAGCAACAGTTTCCCAAAAGAGGTTTTAAATGGCTGACAAAACAGTAGAATTTCCACTGTTTGATCTTACTTACGGGTGTCTTGCCTTTGCACTACAGTATTTTTTGTTTCTGTCTGGCTCACTAACTTGACCATTTCTCCAGCACTGCCCACAAACAAACTTCATCTTCAAATTAAGTGATCCATATTTCATTTGGTTCCCAAGAATCTTAAGCCAAAAAAATAACAACAACAATAAAAGGTATTTTGTATCTGCAAAGAAATCCATACATAATTATGAATTACCCCCTATGGCAGAAGTTTCAACAAACTGGGAAGCAGATGTAACACTGCATGCCTTGTAAAAGCTCAGCTTGTCATTTCAAACTAGCATTTCTTAACAAATGCATTTTTTAATGGAACTTATTTCTCATTTAGGTATGTGTACCCTGAAGTTGTGATAGTATGTACAAACTAAACACATAAAAGTGCTACATACTGAAAAGATAATTAATTGCCCTAGAGCAGCTGACTTTCAACTTGTATTTACATTTTATGTTCCACCTGGGACAAAACAAGCAAAGCAAAAAAGGAGTTGCACAGCAGCAAAGCAGGCATTTTAGTCTAACTGAGCAAGCTGAATAAAGCCTACACTGAAAGAAATTATTTGGAGATCATTAAAAAAGGAATTTCTAAAATAAGCTACATTGTATATTGTGTAAAAAAAAAGTACTATCACCAGAGTCACTGCAGAATTAGTTGAATGGAAAAATGAAAATACCTGTGATCCCTGTGCACTAGCTTCCATGTTCTGCCAGTATTTCTTTGATTCTTGAACTATAGTATCATGTGAGATACCTGTAAAGAAGGGAAACAGTCTTTGAGTACTTATGACTGTTGCAACCTTACAGACATGCTCAAACTGGAATGCTACTGAAGCCCCAAAGCTTTTATCTGTTTTGTATATTGTGTAAGTATTCACACACTTGTGATATACATGCTATACATTTACATCATGGATATATTGTTACGTCCATACACACACAAATACATACACACACTCTTAAGAACATCATGAGGGCATCCAAAACAGAAATATTGTCTGTATCATCCCAATGGAAAGCATATAAGCTTTTTAAATTACAGATTGCTCACGTAAGTTAAGGTGCACCTTTGAGTATTTAAACATAATGTACTACAGCTTAAATGTCAATCTAATTATAAAAGCTACACTGTATTATGGACCATAGAAAACCTCTCCAAAACCCAAGCTGAGAGGCACTAGGTTGCTCCTTCTTGCCTCCTGCACTGATCCCAAGTTGCTAATTTCAGAGGGAGTCGAGAAAAAGAAGTAGTGGCAATACAATGAAGAGTAAAGTGAGCATTTTACTAAACATACCTGATTCCTTTTGCATTATCCAGACTTTAAGCTCTACCAGACTGTGAGCATAAAAGCATTTATCCTCTCGTAAGCAGCCATAATGCACCTCATGTCTGCACAGATCAAGCTGACAGCGAACTTGGAAAGGGCGGATTTTGGAATACTTCACCATAGTCTCTCGCAAAATGTGGACAAGGCACCTGTTTTGAAAACAGTTTTACATATTCTTTAAAATAACCACCCCTCACCACAGCTTGTTCAAATATCCTTTAACCACTTTTTACTTGAAATCAGAAAGTCAGGAAAGTTCCCAGAAGGAGGTCACATCTAAGCATAGTTTCTAGACTGAGTAAACACACTAAACAGTACTCTTGGGAATCCAGAATCCCTCTTTTGCAAAGCATTACTGAATTCAATCCAACTGGATCACTAGTTTCCAAGAGTGAAAGCAGATCATGTCCACTTTCAAGTATATATCCTGATCTGATTACTCACCCACGTACTTGGTCTTCTATAGAGCACCATTTAAAAAAGAGGTGATGCATAACATTAACAGCCTAGCTGTTGTAGCAGCAGTGCTTCCTCAGTACAGGGAAATGGAATACAAACAAAGCAATTCCAATGCTCCCACTTACTTTTAAATCATACAAAGACCAAAGTCTCTTAATTCTCCAAAACTTATTTTATACTATTACAACAATAAAAACTTTGTTACCTTTCCAAGAATTAAAGACACTACTCACATTGGTTTTTTATCAACGGAATTAATAAGGACTATGGTCTATTTTATACACTGAAATTAAGGTAAATCTGAGTTACAACTACAGCAAAATAAGCAAAATGGATCAAAGAAAGAGTAAACTTATTAAGAGTTCCTGTTTTAATTTAACATTACACATCTATTTACATCAATACAGGCAGGTCATCTCACCAGGTAGATAAGCTACTAACAACCTGACACCAAACCCCGTAAGACTAAAAGATGAGGGTAGGCACCACTAATTTTGAATGACTGATAAAGAAATAGCTCACTTTAATTTAGTTACATTTGTCAACCCTTGTTCTTTAGGTCTGTCTTGCCTATACTGCCAAAGCATAACACTCAGCAGGGAAGAGAAGTTAACCAACAAGTAAGAAATGAAAGTCAGTATTAAGAACTGCCTTTGCTTTTAAATTGCAACTTATAGAGATGGTATTTCAAACATACTTGTTATCTTCAAAGTCATGCATAGCAGGGTGAGAACAAGAAGATGAGTTATCCTTGTTCCTTTTGCTTATTATTCTGGGCTTGTGATCAAAACATTTCTGGAATATAAAAGCAAGTAATTATACAGTATGTACTTTAGACACTTAAAAATATACCTTAACTTAAAGATTTTACCAGATACTTCATCTAGTCTCTAATCTAAAGGCAGCCAGATTGTTACTGAAAATCCATTTCAAAAATTACAAAATAGTCATGCATGAACCAAAGCATTTCTTTCCACACAGTTTTATTATCTATTACCATTTTTATTGTGTTACGAGAAATAAAGCAGCACCTCACAAAGAAACATAAATAATCCATGGTATTCTTGAAGAAGTTGGGACACAGTCAAGTTGATGTTTCCAGGTCCTCCAAAAAGAGCTTCTCGACTGAAGGCTCCTTTGCGCTCCAGTGTCCACACATCGATCTCCTCTTGGCAATAGGCAAACGTGCAATGGCCTGGGTACCTGCATTCCTCCTCGGCAGCAACATCTCCAAGGACAGCATTGAACAGGACATTGCTTTTACACAACTTTTATTGGAAATTCATCTTAAAACTTCCACCTTATCTGTTTCAAATACTTATAATAAAGAAGTTACATAGATCTGTTGTAAATGGGTCACTTAAATCTTAACAGAAGCAAAGCCTTATGCTGAATGACTTGCTGGAAATGTAAAACTCCTCAACACAGCTACTGCACACCTCCATCAACTATCCTGCACTAATAGGGCAAGGATGCTGAGAACCTAGAATACCCTCTGCTCAAATAAAGCTGCTCAATAATCCATGAGTCATCTTGCTTACATCATAAGTAGAGGTTCATACTGTGAAAGTATAAAAAAAAAGCTTGTTGCTGTTTTTAACAGTTAATCATCCAACACTCAAAAGCCAAATTATTCCTGATGAAGAACAGTACAGAAGTACACTGCATGTTCTCTAAATAATCATTTTAATGGTCAAAATATGGCTCTCCTTATAGCCTTTGAAATTATAAAAAACCCAGAACTTCCTTCTCCACCTCCCATAAGCATAAATAAAAATTCCTTCTATACTTCACTATGGAAAAGCTAAACTGTGTTACTTTGAGCGTAGGCATTACCATTTTACTCTCTGTGACACGTACCTTTACATATATGATATGGTCCCACATACTGTGTCTTTGTTGGTCTTGGACGTATTTTCTTCCATGATTTATCTTCAGAGTTTTTTATTCTCCCAATTAAAATATCCTTCTTACATTTATGTTCTAAGTTGGGATGGTAAGCGTAATCCAATAATTTAGGACCTGAAACAATCAGAAAATTCCTTGTATTTGCATAAATTGCATCAAACAGTAACATGTCCATACACAGACTGGAACAGAAGCCCAAAAGCAAAATATACAAACACACTGCATAGAATTCCTACTTGCACCAGCAGCTCTGAAGAACTTTAAGTCATCAACCACCATGTTGAGCAGAATAAAAAAAAAAAACTGAATACTTACAAAAGGCAGTCTCAGCAAGAAAAAGCCCACAAGTTATTTTATATTTGGGGAGGGATGCTGTGTTACAACCTTAAGGTTACTTTGGGTTAGCAAATTGCAGAATTTTTTAAAGTCCAAAGTATCCATGCCAATAACACTAATTTTAAACTTAAATTGCTAATCTATAGTAACTCAATGCAGATGAATTCCAGTAATCTGTAAATGGTTCTCTTCAACATTTATTTTATTAGGAGAGGTACTATGTTCAGAGACAAAACACACTCAGTGAGAAGTTCACACGTGCCAAAAAGATAAATGCCAATCCCAGAACTTTGTGATTTTGGAAACAAAAATATGCCCAGCTTCAAACTTGGTCTTTAGGATGGTACTAAATGAAGACATCAGGAAAAGCATCTGAAGATGAGCACTGCTCAGTGAATTTTGCTGTTCATGAGACTGAGAAACAAGACCATGACCCAATTTTCTCTGGACAAGAATACGACAGAACAGTGTAATTTCAAAAGGCAGTAAAAGCAGGAGATACTTAAAGGTTTTGATAGAGATGAAAAGAAACAGAGGAAGTAGATGCACTGATACAAGAAGTGAAGCTAGGAACATGCTAAGTATTTTCACCATTATTTTATAGCTCCAGCTTTAGCAGAACATGTTCTATGGTTTTCAAACTTTACTTTGTGGATTTTTCTAGTAAAAATAATTTTAAACTCGTATGGAAGTTCTTAAGGGTACAATAGTCATCCCCTAAAGGTCTTGATACAATTCTTCATCAGTATATCAATATAAATGATACCTGTAACTTTAAACACAATGCTTATTTTTAAGTTAAGTTTTGATAGAAGCTACTACCTTTAGAATATGGCTCTGTTTAACAGCAACAGCTCAGGCCTAAAAGATTAGTTTTATTAATGACCAATACTGGTTAAGCTCCTTTAAGTCAATACAATGGAGTTAATAATTACTAAGGTTTGGAAGCCTCATGATTATGATTTAGAATTAGTTTGAAAGAACAATAAAACAGATGGGATGCGAAGGTTACCAGGTACTTTGAACT
The DNA here is from genome assembly GCA_013397975.1 of Machaerirhynchus nigripectus. Lineage (NCBI taxonomy): Eukaryota > Metazoa > Chordata > Aves > Passeriformes > Dicruridae > Machaerirhynchus > Machaerirhynchus nigripectus. Next base: position 1,203,979 of record VZRQ01004251.1, read on the forward strand.
GCAGTTCAATTCCCCATGGCCAATCAGAGAGAGTATTGCAAGTTTTATTTAGTCTTGAGCAAAGGTGTCATTCTTCACAGTACCCTGGGGTTTGGGAGGAAAGTGGATACAGAATGTGAATGACCTTACACACAGGGAAAGCGTGTGGTGATTCACGGTGGGTTTAGAAATCAAGAATCTATTAGGACAAGAAATAAAGACAAGAGGAAAGAAGATAAAATAGGGGTTGAAATACTTCACCAATCATAAGATCATGCTACATCTGCAAAGAACAAGTCAGGATTAACATGGTTTAGAAGCCAACAGTGTTAAATTATGAACATGAAGATTTTACATGTACGCTATTAAAAAAAAAAAATATCAACCCCATCAAGTCCAATAGCTCCTTACCTTTTTTGACAAAACATAACTGGCAGGCCTGTCTTAGCTCATGAGTGCCTTCCAGTGGGTTCCTTCCTGCCAGTGCCGGAGATACAAGTATACTAGCAGTAGTACTGCTAAAAACATTGGAAAAGTCATTTCTAGTTTGGCCTGCAATTCCCATGTAATTTTCGGACCCAAACAAACTACTAGGACCATTTATCTGTTGAAAGAAAGCATATTTTACTTGATACATAGAACTTATTTATCTACAGTTAAAATTTAACCTACTGAAATTTTTCTTCGAAGCCATAATAGGAACTTCAAACACACGTCTGAGAAGGGACGTGGAGATTTTACAAAGGCCACATACTCAGCACCAACTAAGCATAAAACAAGAGCCAACCAGGTACAGGCAGAACAGCAGCCTTTGTCAGGCTAATTACTAGTCCCTCCTGACTCCTAAGGACGCAATCCTTCATGCAATCCATCCTTCCCCACGCAATCAATGCCAGCAGCATGACTGAAAATGCACAGCACGACTGCAATACAGAGAGCAGACAGATCCTCAGACACAAGGTGGCATCTGTTCTGTTCCTACACTAGGACAGTTCTTCAGGATGCCTTGTATTTGGTACTCAGATCATAAGGGATTTTAGATTGGTTATTTTACAATTCAATAGTATTTTACAGCAAGTTCCTCAGAATGGGAAAATGGCTGTGACAGTCGTTAAAATCTGCATACATAAAACATCTGCACATTTTTTCTTGTGTTACTGTTCCTGTGAGTTCCCATTTAAGCGTTCTCCAAGCCAGAACCCACTTTTCATGGCAGAACTGCTATTTTTTTAAAAACAGAAACTTGAGCTGTAAAAATTCAGATTGGTGTAGAGCCTCCAAGGTGTTAACATCTGAACTGATGCAAACAAAAACATGAAAAATACGTACAAACAATGGGGAATTATTGCTGCTAAGTGTTGGTGTTCCATCTCTAGAAGCTGAACTTGAGATGTCTAAAGGAATAAAAAGATACTTTAATTAAATGAGTTCCCCAGAACATCCCATGCAAAAAATAATTTATCATTCCTGAGAAATAGCAGAGGTTTGGATTTTTTGACAGACACCGAAGGTTTGTTTGTTTGCTACAGTAAGATTTTTTTAAATTATGTAAAAGTCCCTTGTAAACATCTGGGCTGAAAAGTTATCAGGCAATCATCTTCAAAATATACACCCAGTTACCACCAGCAGTAGCTTCATAGGCAGATACTGAAGCAATATGAAGATACTTCTGCAGTACAAAAAGGGTAGCAAGATAAGCAATATGTGACTATGAAAAAATGAGGAGATGAAAACAGGGGTAAGAGGATTCTTCAATTTTTGATTTTATTTTGTAAATTTGGCTTTGTTCTGAAGACAGCGTGGTTCTGTAACACTGGTAATTAAAGACAAAACTATTTTATCTTTTGTAGTTCGTTATTTGTATCTTGTTATTTCACATACCTGATTTCACTACATAATTACAGTCTGTGTAGTTTGAATCCAAGCATGTAATACTGGTATCTTTTCAGAGTGCACAGTTATATTACCCTTTTAGAATTCTTGTTTATTGCCAAATCATGACAAATGGTTTAAGCTGTAAGAGCAAGTTTGCTTAAAAAAAAAAAGTTTGAGGGAATACTGTTTCTTTTTTAAACTTGTTCACCTGAAACAAGTAAATTTACATAATAGATACAGAAAAACTACACAGGGAGCTTGGAGCATGCTTATGCAGACCCCAAGGAAACACAAGCTTTATTTATGAATTCTTGTATACAACCAACACTCAAAAACTATTAGCACAGATCAAATGTTATGTGTTTAATATTACTGAATAGTTGTGAAAACTAATTTGTTAAAAAGAAAAGCCACTTGGCCCATGCACAACTCTCATCATCATAGAAGCTAAATATTAAGACTCATTTCTTACCTCTTTTTGGGTCACTGATTGAAAAGGTGCTTAATGGTGAACAAAAGTTTTCCAGCGAAGAAGCCAAAGGCTGTGAAAAGATTTCTGAAAGAGAAGCTGAAGGAACAAATCCTGCAGTAACTGGCAGTGTCCCCAACAAAGAGGCAGAGAAAGGTACACTAGGAGCTACACTCCCTGCAGGAATAGGTCCTCTGGCTCCTGTAGTTTGCTGGAAAAAAAAAATTTAAAAAGAATGTTCAGACCAAGCAAGAAAGGCCTCAAGAACATAATCTGCCATAGTATTTCTTGTTGTCAAGTTTCTGCAAAGTTTTTATAAACCCACCGAAAAACATCAATAAAAGGTACACTACAGTCCTGCACAGAGCTGCAGTAACAAAATCCTAAACAATGCCTTAGGTGCAAGGCATTATCCACTGATCAAACACCTTAAAGGTTCAGTTACCAGACACATACTAAGTTAGTAACAGATTTGGATTTTTTTATTGATCGGATCATAGCTGAATTTCCAAATTATGTTAAAAACACAGACAACAGGGAAGAGTAGGAAGAGTCATGTATCAACAGTATTTGTTTCTAAATAAAGAGAATGTAATTCAAACTGTTGTACAGCAAAGAGGTACGAGTTGGCTTTGAGGTAAATCCTCAGATCCAATCAAAGGATAACACGTTCTGCAAAGGCCAGGTCACAGTCTTTCCTCACATGAAAAATAACATATCCTTCTGTACACTTTTGTTAAGGACATACCAAGTGGGGGAGTTTCCCCTCCCTTCTTCCTGCCATCCCAAGAAGCTGCCTTCCTGTCTGGATGTTGAGTGAGTAGGTCTGCACAGAGTCTGCCCAATGGGAAGCTCCATGTTCCCCCAGTTAACAGTCTGCAATTCACTCAGGTGAGCTGTACAGCTCACTCAATTCTACACTCCACTGCAGTCTCTCCTGGAAGACTGCATTTCCTCCTGGCTTTCACTATGGCAAATATCCTAGGATCTCTTAAAAATAATTATTTTCTCCACTTCCAAAATACTTTCTAAAACATGAAGTGCATAAAATAGAAAATTAGAAACCCAAGCATTTTTTATTTAAAGATTTACAACTGTAAATCAGAGTTGAATACGGAATTAAAATCACAACTAACTGAAGAATTGAATGTGCCACAGCCTCATTTAACACTGCAATACTAATGTAATACAAAATAAATACTCCAAATGACTGGCAGAGCCAGATCAGGGCGTCAGTAACCTTGGTAATGAGTTCAGACATCTCTGCTCATCAATCAGAGCTCTCATTTTGACTAACAACTGAGGAACTCTGGAGGCTTCACAGTCTGCTCTAGGTCTGGCATAATGGTGTAAGCAGGAACAACACTTCATAGAACTAAGTTTCTCTAGTATTTCTTCTAAAAGTACAAAAAGTCAGACTCATGATGGATTGTTTCTATTCAGCCAGGTGGTGGATCTGGACAAAGCTCTGAATGCAGAGATATCAGTGAGCACCCTTGAAGGCTACAGCTGAAGTACTACTCTGCTGCAAAGCTTTTTGCTTATGTTTAACTATAGTTTCTACAGCTACAGGGTGAGCATTCTGACACTCTTCAGGTTCTAAGGGGGTTTATTTGCACAAAAAAAAACCCCAAAAAACCCCACTAGGCCAGACTTCAAATGTCTAATTCACTTTTCACCGCACTTCCTGTAAGTAGCACTGGTAGTAGCACAGCAGTATTTCTGCAGTAGTAGTAGTCCTGCTATCTTTATAGCCACATTCACAAGAACCTGCACCTGAAAAAAAACCAAGCTGGCTATGCACAAAGACAGCTCAATGTAACTAGGAAAGGAAACACACACTTCACATACTTGATAAAAAGTAGGAGATGCCGCTCAAAAAGAGTCTCTGGAGAAAGAAAACGGACAAAGAAGTCTTACCATTACACTTTCATCTGGATCAGGCACAGAATCAAGTAACTCATCAAGTTCTTCTCCAATAATTATATCTCCATCTCCACAATCTAAACATGCTTCTGGCATAGAGAAGGAAACATTCCCTCCATTTGCCAACACTGCAGAAGGCAAAGGAACCTTTTCCATCTGAAGAGGCATAACAGTAGGTAAAGGTGGTACAGGTACTGGTGACACTTTAGACACTTCAGAAACAAAGTTTGATGAAGAAGCAGCAGAAACCATCTCTTGTTTCTGGTCAGATAAATCTGAAATAGGTAAGATTGGAATGACTGGAACTTCTGTTCAAAGATGTGAGAAGTTCTTGCATAACTTCTACCCTGACAACATGAAGGGTGAGGGAGTGAAGAAATGTGAAGAATGTTTAAGAAAAACTGCATTAAATGTTTCCAGCTTCCGTCAGCTTCCAAATGATGTGTACCTTTATCTGGGTTTTTTTTAACCACTCAAACTAAAACAGACAGAAAAAGTTATGGACCTGATACTTTACTAAACCTTTGGCATGTTCTCACCTCCCTGTTTTTTCAACTTAAAGAGGACAGTATGAGGACGATCACTACAGGAGCAATTACAATCACACCAGGTTGAGGAGACCAAAAGGGAATTTGCTCAGACACTCAAATATGCAGTTTTAGAGATAAAACGCATCAGACTTTTACCCAGGTACTTTCACATGACCAGATGAATTTTCTTCTGGATTTTCCTAACACAGTGAGATATGTATGGCATATCTAGCTCCTTAGCACTAGTAATGTAACACAACCAAACTCACCTAACTCAATATCTTCTACAGAAGAATTCTGTAAATGAGAAAAAAAATCTCTCAGCACTTTCCACAAGAGCCATTAAAAATTTTCAAATACATATTTACAGACAAATAATGTAAGCCCTCTCAAATTTAGGTTTTATAAAATCTGAAGTTTATGAAGTCTAATGTAATTTAAAGGTCAAGTAATTTTTTAGACAAAGCATCCACTTGCAGACTGAAATCCACTCATAGTATCGCTAAAAATTTGCAACCAACCAACAAAAGTGAGAGTGATACTTCAGGGAATGAAAGAGTCTAAATGGTATCTTAAATGAGCTGTTCCTACATTTCCTCATTCCTTCACAGCTAAATTGTCTATATTGCTGTGAAAGAAGTCTGTAAGATAAAGAGGAACTCCTCTTCACTACTGCTATTCAAACACATTACAAAGAGCAAGATAAATGCAAGTTCAGCTGCTAATGAGGATCAAATCTGGACAAATGCATATAAGTAAAAGGGATTTTATCCCAGCACCCTTCATTTTGGTAATTGTCAACTAAATAAAATAAAAAATAAACCCATTAACTTCGCTTTTGCCTTAGAACATGAAAAATAATATATGCACTGCACTGGATTTATCTTTTAGCTAATATTTATTCTACAAAGATAACTTGAATGATAATCTTATGTCCTAGTCTGCCATAAGTATAGAGCAAAACTGAACATAAAGATCAAAAGAACCCTGAAGTCCCAAATTACAGCCTCTAATATAAAATGTCAATTGCACCGATGCCCCTTTATCATCACGAAATTATGAAACAATTATTCACTGTAGTTTACAGTCATCTTGCACCTGGAACATGTAAAACCTTACCTGAGTCGATACATCACTAGAAGCTGAATTTGAGGAGGGTGGCTACAAAGGAAAGATACTTCCATTAAATACAAATTTGATCAAGAGAGGGAAACCTTACTGTTTAATGTTAAAATAAAATCTTACCTTTGCTCTTACATATGCTTTCCTTATTTTTAACCCTAGTTTTTGAGCTAGTTCTTGGGTAAGCTTAATCACACTTTCATCCTAAAAGACATAAATAAAATTTCATAACTTACATGTACTGTCAGCAAGCAAAGACATCTGTTTATATCTCAGTCTGTATTCTGCAAGATCCCTATATGCAGGATGTCTCAAAATGCAGCTTTATTCTTTCACAAACACAGAGCTGAAACCTAAATCTGAAAAATACAGCTACCCTCAAGCAAAAACGATGTCGATAGAAAATGGACAGTATCCTCCTTTTCCTTTTATCTGGATTTAAAATAATGTAAAGACTTTCCAAAACCAGAGAAGTTCAAAGAAGTGTTTTGTTGGGAGTTTTTTTGTGGGTGGGTGTTTTTTGTTTGTTTATTTGAGGACAGCATTTGTTCTTTCAGGGGATGGGGGTTTATTTTGTTGTTCTGCTTTTACACAAATTGAGGGCCATATTCCTGATTACCATATGAGCTACTACATGACACTGATGAATATTTAATGAGCACTCTGTATTTTGGGAAGAATTGCATCATACAACTACAAAAGCTAAGTTAAAAAGTCATCACATTTCCCTCTGTCCTACAGTTATAACTACCCATGTAAATTATTTTAAGATTTAGTATTCAGATCACGTCCTACAGCTAGAAAAAGCTATTTATAAAACTTATATAAAAGCACATTAACCTTAAGCAGAAACATTCAGATCTGGAGGTGCAAAGTGAGGAGCCAAAGTCCAAAGTTACACATTCAGATAAACGGTTTCTGTCTTTGGAAACACAACTGAAACCTTCTCGTTATCAAGAGGCAAACCAACACTTTGTCTAGTGTCTCATTGTAGTTTTGATGCAGAAAGGTGAAAAAGCAGCAAGTCAGTGTTCTGCCCTGTGATCAGTCTATTTTGAGCAAAGCATGTAAAGATTCCATCAGCATGTAAGTTCAAATCAGAAATGCATTTCTGAAGTGAAATCTCTCAATCATCCTCACTCACAGCATTTTGGTTTGCATTATGTAGGGTCCCAGAGAACCAAACTGGTTTTGCATCTAACTAAAGCCCTGCATGAATGCACTTGATGCACTCCAGCTCTTAAAAAACCCAAACACATAAAAAACCACAACCCAACCACACAAACAATCATGGAAAGCAGATCCCCAGGACCAGCATTTCAGTCTACAGATCATCTCCTACACCACACGCTGCCTGCTAACACAGACAGAGCCCAAGATTACGGGTGCACAGCAAGTGATTCACATGCACTGGTAAGAATGTTACTGAACGCTTGGAAAGCTAAAATACAGTTATCAAAAGAATTGTACATTATAATTATGGTTGGTTTCTCTTCATGTCATAGAGAATTTTAAGCAATTAATTAAGTGGTTCTAGTGCTTACTGCAAACATTTGTGGCACTTGACCCCTGCTGCATTTCTGCTGAAAGTTAACACAACAAACTGAGCTTGGGGACTGTGATCTCTGCCCTCAGTCTGCACTTCCACAAGAAAAAGTAACGTTTAGAGGAATAAAAATAATTTATTGCATTAAGAAAACCCAAACCAGAAGAAACAACCTTGGTCTTGAAATAAGTACATGTTTCAAAGCTGTAAAAATAATCACCAATATAGAATTCACCCACCTGTGGCACAGCAAGAGAACATTTTGCTACAGCATCATAAGCTTTCTTATACCTTCCCAGTTCATTCAAAGCTTTTGCTTTGCGATAGAGAGCTCTGAAATTGTTTTCGTTCAGTCTTAATGCTATCTCACAGTCTTCCAGAACTTTTTCATGCAATCCCTAGGAGGAGAAAAAAGAAAAAAAGACACTCATCAGAAGTATTATCATGGGAATAGTGAATTTGAACTGTATTAGACAGGTATTGAAACACTATCAAGCATTCACCAAGGCCACTGTACAGTGCATTTGTAAGTTTTGCTAAGTCACTGAATTAGGCAACTAAACACAAGTGGGGCCATCGTTATGTAAAATCCAGTAACAGCTACAAAGAAAACTTAGCTTTTTCACAAGAGCCATCTTGTTCCACAGAGAAAGCAGCCAACTCAGTGCAGTCAGCAGTGGAAATGGATAAAAACATTGTACCATCAAATCCCAAGCCTAGTATGACTCTTTTATGTTAATTCTAGTATTAGCAACTAAAAATACCTCAATTATACTTGTAAAAAGCATTTAAAGAACGTGCCAAAGTGAAGATTTGAAACATGTCAATCCTCAGACTACCATCAAAAGCTTTTCACTCACTAGACTTTGTGTCTTCATACCCTGTTTGCACCCTGTTCTGGAGACATCCTAGTTTAAACAGAAGCTTACCATATTTGAAAAACATGCAATCCTGTTCACGTGCAGCTTCTCTAAAACATCATCAGAAACATGGATTTCTTCAGAATTAGCATAATCAGCTATGTTTATAGCTTCTGTATAATGACTCAGTGATCCTCTCCAATCACCTTCTCGATATACATCATTGCCTTCATGAAAAAGATTTCTAACAAGATCTCGTATAAATAACTGGAACAAAGAAAAGAAAAACTCATCAACAGCAGTTTCTTGTTTATCTTCCATACTTCCAAAGAAAATTTTAAATAGAAAATTTATACTTGTAATTTCATGGAATCAGAGTGAAATGCAAAACTTTTGTCTACATTAGTGTTTTTCTTCTGGCATTTTTCCAAGACAATCTCAAAGATGTATATATATGTTCCACATATTCTTTCAGCAAGCAGCAGCCATAGCAACTGGCAAAGCAGGAGAACACAAAAGCTGCTTTGCAAAAAGGGTTTTTTCATCAAAATGTGAATGACAGCATTTTTATCTAATATGTTCTCAAATCCAATGAAACCACCTATCACTGGAAAAAGAACTAAAAAGACAAGTCTGAAAATACAAGCAAAAATTATGCAAAATCATAACACATACAGAAATAAAATATGTTCTGAAGGTTTCTGTGACTTAAATCCTTTTATCTTACTTTTGCTGTGCTACTCTGAACTTTACTCAGAATAGCACATTGTTTTATTCAATTAATGTCCTAAATTTATCCCCAACACCAGTAGAGAAAGACTTCATCTGAACTGCAGCATGAGCAAATTCAGGACACCCAAATATCTGAATAGCTGTATCATAATGTTAGTAGTTGTCCAGTTCCAATATTGAGACTTTTAAAATTACCAGTCATAATATATCATTACCTAAATGATGACTAAAACCAAGATTAACTACAATAAAATAGGTCCATATTAAAAACCCTTCTGGAAAGTAGAAAGTCATTTCATTACCTCATATTGTTCTTGTGTCCCTGGATAGGGCAAAGTAGACCTAGAAAAAAAATCACAAACTTCACTTATTATACATATCACTTAAGACAATCACTCTGAGGAATGCTGGTTCTTAGTAAAAGCAGCCTTGCTTCTGCAACAGGCAAATCTCTGAATTTTGCCCATAGCCTGCCCTGAACAAGAAGAGTGCTGTAGATGAGTTTTGATTAAAAAACGGTGCTTTTTTATTACTAATGGCTCCTTTTATTTTAAAGTTCATAGTCAGCCTGAGCTCTGCTGTTCAAAATGTATTAAGGTTTTGAATGCTTTGAGAGTTTTAGACATCACTGTTGTTTGTTTAAAAGCAATTTCCTTCCTCTCCTCTCCTGTGCAGAACCATATTATAGATGAGGGGAATGGCAATCTTCTTGTAAGTACTATAAAATGATAAATTATCTGTCAAAAAATCACATCAATTTTAATTAAGTCATACCAATGACACAACAGGAATTTTAAGAGTTCTTTTGTATTACATGCACAGAGATTAGCACAGAGATGAGGTCTTTACTGCTACATTTTCAGGAAGAAAAGCAGGATCCTTTCCTTTTGCATACAGGTTAACTGAGATTCTGTTTTAAAATGATCAGGGTTTTGGGGGGGAAGGTTTTGTAGTTGGTATTTTTGTTGGTTCATTTTCTGGTTTTGTTTTCAAAGAATGCCTTATATGAGCAGTGAATTAGTATGACATTTCAAAATTATTTTAAGATAGGATCGCCAAAAGAATTTGGCATTGACCCAAATGAAAATTAACTACTCAGATGATTTCTCAATAGCTTACATTTTAGCTCCAGAGAGTTAAAACATTCAGGTAGTGGTGAGTAAACCCATCCCTTTCAGCAGCAACCTAGTCTTAGGTGTAGCTATTCTTAAGGTGGATTTTCAGGCTAGCAACATTTCCTACCCACAAAAAAAAAAGATTAAATGCTATTTTTTCTCAAAGGCAGGAAAGGAGTAACCTCCCATCTTCAATTTGCTCTGTTTAGAAACAAAGAGGAGTGCTGTCTTTTCTTTAAAGCTACTCCCTGTTTAGCACATCAGTGCTAGTAAATATTCTGAGGAGAAACACAAAAGGCCTTTCCCTCAGAGCTACTCATCTCACAGAAATATATATATACACGTGAATGAACATACAAGAATAAAAACCACAAAATCATACTCTATAAACTGGAGTCCTTTCTTAATGTCCTGTTGTCTAGTGCTTCTCTCTTCCGACACATTGGACATGTTATCCTGAACATCCACTTTTCGGATATGCCACTCCTCAAAAAGGAAGAGAGATAAATGGCTGTTATAATACGTTCCAGTGTGCATTTGGACCAGAAGGATCCACTCTCACATCAACACTAAGTCCACTGTACAAAGATGATTCTGCACCAAGCTTCAGAGACCACTGCAGCAACTCCTGACACAAGTGAAGCACACACAGCAACAGAGGGAGAAGCCCCGGGTCACAACCAACACCCCCTCTGTCAATGCCCAGTTACACAACATTTCTGTTGAAATGAGAACCTTTCTTCCAATTTCTAATTTATCTTTGGTTTCCACTCACTTCCTCCAGATGATGCAGTCGTGTTACTGTAACTGCACCAGCTTCTCAGGTATTACTGCTAAACTGAGCTGAAGATCCACACTGGCCCCTTTTAATAGCTTTAAACTTCTTTTATTTGCTTGTTGAAGTAGAAATAAACTCAAGATCCTGGTATATGTATTAATAAAACCCCAGCTGATGAGATAGCTGCCATGAACTCTAGTTCTAGAGCATCTCATCATCCCCCAATACTAGAGTGAAATTAGAAGCAAACACTACTGCTTTATTAATATCTACCAGTCGGCCAAGGTGAAAACCTTGGACACTTCCCCAGCAAAGACTGCCTTCACTTAAAAAACTGAATTACTTCAATGTAATTCCACATCATCAGCTTGACATTTCAATTTAATTTGTCTCAATCAGTGATTTTTTTTTTCAGTCTGTGTCTTTTCATTTGCTGGATTTACAAATGCTCAAGTTAAACAAGCTAAAATGATCTGCATAACCTCCAATATAAGGCTATTTGAAGTGTGCTGTCACAACTGTACATGGTTATGCACAATTGTGATGTAAAAATACAACTTATTTTTCCAAAACAAGGACCAATAGGACAAAGTTTTATTCTGAAAATACTCAAGTTCAGAAAAAGGCTTTTAGCTAGAAGAAATGCATGTTTTGTGAAGAAAATTACTTTTTGTAGGAATTTATAGTTAAAAATAAATTGAACTACATGCAGTACATTTCTGTTTGTCTTGAAACGAAGTTTAAAAAAAGCCAGTATTTTGTGCCAGCTTGCCATTTCACATCAATGGCAGAAGAATGAAAACAAAGCAGACTGAAAAACAAACTAACCCCCAGCAAACTCCACAAAATCCCAGCTGAGGATAGAAACAGGCTGCAGAAGACATCCTACTTTCTCTGAATTATTTGGAATAAGGAAACAAAATGAAGAATTTTCAGCTCTAATACTGTTTAGAAACCTTTTCAAAGCCCCTTAAACAAATGTATGAAGCCTAGACTACTTCAAGTCAGTACAAGTTCATCCTACAGTAACACATTCCTAAAATGAGCATAAAAAATGAGTTTTCTTAAGGTTGCTGAACAAATTATTGGAAGCACACCAAGGACCCCATTTCACCTGACTTCCCACTGTGACCTCTAGTAAGAGCAAGCTTTATAAAAACCATGAAAATAAACCTCAGTCTTTAGATAAATATCATGGACAGCTGTGACGGTTCACTAACACAAATTTCTTACATATTGCTTGCTTGGGTATATAAATAGCCCTCAGTAACTAACTGTTTTTCATGTCATTCTATGCATCACCTTTTCTTCCGTAAGTTAATAATACATACTGTGCTTTTGGCATCTATATTAAAGACTTTTACTATATGATAAATGTTTTAATAAATAACAGCATATCTATGAAGAAATCAAAATATAAATGCCTAAAGGACATTTAATTGGGCATCTGAATAGTTTTTATTTACTCACTCAAGGATTTAGAGTTCAAACAAAGTCTTGTAAGAATAAGAAATTCTCACACTAACCAAAGAAAGCAGGAATATTAGCACATGCTTTCCCTCAGAAGCTTTGAAAAACACATTTTAGTCCCGTGAATTAACAGCTGACAGTGTAATACCTTGCCACACAAGAGTCTTGCATATACCACAATCTGGGCAAATATAATGATCAGCTTTACTAATTTTAAGAAATCCCGCTATTCCACCCCGGCTTGCAAGGAGATGAAGGAAGTCCAACACAGTAACACCTGCATTTATTTATCACCTCTAACATAACATTAAAGAATTATATATTGAACTTGAGGATGTGCAGATCCCATTTCTCCACAGCAATAAAGTTAATGGAAATGTTACAAACTGGCATCACATACATAAGAATAGCTAGCAAGTGATGATGAACATATGTGAGTGCTGAAACTTATTATTCAAAGCAGTTTTCTATTTTTTTCCTATTCATTTGCATCCACAAGATCTTCAGGCAAAAATTATCTTTTCTTAGAATACTTTGACAATCAAATTGCCCCAATATTTGATCATTTTGCAGAGTATTTAAAATTATTTCAGATAGCACCTTTAACAGTATCTCTGCTACCCAAATTTTCATTATACCCTCTGGAGCAACCAGAAACATGTAAGACTCAAGTTATATACAAGGCAAATAACAATCATGTCTTCCCTTTTAATGTCATTCATCCACTTCCCAAAATGAAACCCCCATCTATTTAGCAACAGCTCTTCTTCTCCATTTGCAGGGACAGAATATAAAGAAGAATGAACTTATGTACGTACATATATTTAAACTATATATATATATATAATATATATATATAAACAAATGTTGCATTGTTGCTTGAAAAATTACAAGGAAAGCAAAGCCTGTACTGTTGTTTTACTCTTCGTGCAATCCACTGACAGAAACAACCTAAAGGAAAGAAAAAATAGTACAGGAGCTGAAAAAAAAAACCCCAAACAACGCAGACTAATGTATCACTAATTAAGATCACAGGCAGAACTAACTGTTGCATTAAATGCAGTATTTCTACAACTGCTGCTATGATACCAATACAAGCTTAATTTACTAAATGTAATAAAGAAAAAAAAAAGGCTGCCTCCACCCAAACACTTTAAAGAACAATTTATCCTGTTTTATCTTCATCACAGGCTTTAACTCATCCTGTTTCCAAGAAGCAGAAGCCAAGTGACAGAAAGTACCCTGCAAGTGACACCTTCTCTGACAGATGCTGGTCCACTTACACAAACAAGAAACATGAAGGACAACAGGTTTGTGCCAGTGCAGGCAGACAAGAATATCTCCACTTCTCTCCTATACAAAACCACGTATGCTTCTTCCTGGTCATTTGCCTTCCTTCCAGCACATGGCAAGACAGTTTTCTTCTTTTTCGTATTTTGGCACTTCTAAGGCATTCAAGATACATTTTAAAAGACATTCCCAATATCTAGCATACACCATGTGCCATATTCAGGCACAAGGGCTTTGAATACAATTGCTAGACTATCTTTGCAAAGCAAATCTTTGCAACGTAAGTGAATAAATTCATACAGAATGTAGAAATTGAGTTTTTCTGTAGAAGGAATATAGGCCTTGGCTATTGTAAAAAGGAAAGCCACACTGTGTAAAAATTTAAGAGTCGAGCCTTTCCATTTCTAAATTGCAGGACCAGAGAGTAACTATCTACAGTTTGCCACGCACACAAGTTCCTCCAGTTGAAAATTCACTCTCAAAGGACAGGGAACTGGGAAGGACTGATCCTTTCTCCTCCTGCACAGAGTTTTGCACATTGCTTATTAAGAGATGATGGAGAATGCTGTGAAAAAGCATAACATCATTTGGGGACCAGAAATACCCCCCTGGGAATTAATGACCTTCAGCTGACCAAATAATTCTGGTACTGTTTGTTGTAGATATTTATGGCTCTGGCTATTATAAATACTTCAAGTAAGTATTCTCTGCACCTTTTGGCCTAAATGCTGAAAACTGGAAGTCAGTGATCCTTGCTGCACTTCCCTCTCCACAGAACTAAAACTTACAAAGCAAGGACAGTGTATAGATGTGTTCTTTTAAATTACAGGAGCATATCCTCTTCCCATGTATCACCGAGTTCACTATTAACACAATTAGTAGGTTACAGGAATCTCAAATTAGATCTCTGTACAGTACAAAGCACATTGAAAATTTTATCATTATTGCAGTTGATAGATCTCTACCAGCCTCAGTGGTTCAGCTGAATTACCAAGTAAAATCATGCCAACTGAAGAGATCCCTTTAGTATTCTAGCATCAGCCTTCCCCCTCTCAATTCTGTCAGAAAGTAACCCATCATCTACACCATCATACCTCAAAACTTTGGTCAGAAGCTGTGAAACCAGAAGCCTGTGTATAAAACAACACCACAAACAGTTCACCAATGCTTCCATATAGGAAAACTGTACTCCAGAAGAGAGAAGTTACACCCTAGAGTAAAGGGAATACTGCAAAGAGAAGAGCAAGGCTGAAACACAACAGCAGGAGTGAAGATATGACTAAGAGGCAGGCAGTATAAATCCCTTTCACCTACAAGAAGCAAAAGCCTATCTCTGCTGCTACCTCCTGCACCACAAACAGCAGCAACAAGCACAATACATTCAGGATCCAAAAGCTATATACGTGTAATTCCCACCCCAGGGGCACAGGAAAGCAGAACTCTGCCTCGACAGAGCTAAGTGAGAAGTGGCACACATGCGGCTACACCCAAACCGCTTCCTCCGGAGATGCCACCAACAGAAACATCTCCACCACCCCCAGCTCCAACCCAGCCAAGGATCCAACTGGACATGGAGCACGTCATCATAGAATAAGCCTTGTCAGAAAGCAGACTTGTCAAAGCCATTTTATTGCCCATCCCAACCATCTGACAGATTGAAAGCATAATTACAGATAATAAACTACAGTGCAAACTAATGCATGCCTTACAGAGATTGTAAACTCATCAAACTTGGACTGGCACCAAAATTAAAAAAAAAAACAACCAAAGCAGAAACCTTAATACAAAATCTGAATAGAACAAGTATGTTCCTAAAAGAGCAAAAGCACAAAAGACTTCATGTTCATGCATCACTGAACTGTTACATGAGACATTTCAAACATGCAAGATACTGGGAGAGAAACAGGAAAAACATTACACAACACACATTTCAATAGTCCCGAGTTAACTCCTCTGCTTAATCTAATACTTCTGGCCACAATCACAGAATTCTGCTATGTCAGCTCAAAAAACCACCTAACACACACGTAACTCAGTTACACTTTTTATTTCCGAAAAGTGACCTTGACTGTAGTCAAAATGAAATATCTGAAAAAAAGTAAACAGAATATATAGCAGTAATTTAAGACCTATTCATTTCCGACTCTGTACTTACCTTCGGTATTTAGTTGCACCTCCTCCCACTCGTTCCCTACCCACAAAATAATAAGATACTGTTCAAGATTTATTTTCTGTTTTCACGGCTTTGCTACATTTTTTTTAAAATCCACGTAAAAAGACCAGAAGAAAACAAAGACGCTTTGTGAAGTCACTTCATTTCCCCAGAAAATTAAGAAGTGGGGCTGGAAGACTTAGGTTTATGGTTCTCTCAGATATTTCAGTAAAGAAGAGATCTAAAAACGTAACTGAAGGAGGAGCATCTTACCAATAATCTAGATTCATCAACAGGATTTAAACCAAGATAAACTTTGATACCCGATTTTGATTACTACAATCGACAATATTCGAGTTTCCTTGCTGGTTTTGGTTCTGGGATTGGTTTGGGGTTTCCTTCCCACTTCCTGTAAGGCAGTTCTGACTTTCCGTAACAAAACACTTCCAGCGCTGCCGCCCGGAGCTGCCCGAGCACACCGAAAGCACGGCGCACGGGCACCTTCCGTGGGCTGGAGGAACGACAGAAGTCACCGCGCACTTGTTAGCGCGGAAAGCCCCAAAAACTCGTCCCGGGGGAACGTGGGCAGAGGACGGGCACCGGCCCGGCCACTGTCAGCGCTCTCCGCGGTTGGTTCCAGTCA